>ML779325.1:518431-559848 GCA_009831015.1 Picea engelmannii
CATCAAGAGTCCAAGTAGGATTTTCTGGAGGCTTATTTGGTGTAGAAGTTCCCTTTTTGGGTGGCATGTTGGCCAAGTATCACTTTTGAACCTTGATTTTGAGGTGGTTCTTCTAGAAAATATTTCTTCTGTTGTATCTCCCAATTTTTGGCCCTTCTGGGTATGAAACTTTCTCTTATGTATTTCTCTGATATTTCTTCTCTGCAATGCCACAAGTATGATCAAAATTGGATGTGCCAAGTGGAATTTACAGTAACTTCCCCACAACTTGCCGATTTTTGGCCTTTCCAGGAGATCTCACTTGTATAGTGTTCCCCGCACAAAATAACTGATATAAAATTCTGAAACTTGTACCCAAAATACTACAGACTGTCCACAATCCAATGCAACCAGTCCCATGCAATTTGGATACTCTAGGAATAAGTTATGATTGTTTTACCTGGAACACCTTCTTGAGACTAGTCAATAGGGCTAGTCATATACCCTATCTTACACAGGGTGTATCTACAAATTTAAGATGACCCAAGAGCTAAACATTTTACCACAGCTACACTACTAATTTCTGTAAATGGCCTCCAGATTTCAGGGTCTGAAACGTTATAGAAACGTTTTTATAGTAAAACTTCCTCAATGACTCCTTTCAGGATGATTCCAGAACCCTGTCTTGTACAGGCTGTATCTCCAAAAGTATAAGACCTCAGGAGATGAATTTTTAAAAAAACGTACCTTGATCCGTATTCTAAATACCCTCCAAGACATTCCTTCTGAAACGTTGTAGAAAAACATTTATAGTGAAAATTCCACGATGTCTCAGATGTAGCAACAAAACCCCAAGACCTTGAGCTCTGATACCATATGTTAAGAACCAAATATCAATATAGCATATAAAAACCTCAGGAAAAGTACTCAACGCCTTGAAAAAGAGATAATTTTAGCTAATAAGCCTCTTCGAGGGTGCAACCTCCTTTTACCCCACTTAAATGTTCAAGTACGAGATGATTCAAAATGAAAATGTCTCCTTGGTATATATAGGAGACTAGGAGGTATAATTACAAATAATGGCCTAAAGCCGACGTAATTAAAATAACTTTACTAATCTAAATTACAACTAATGGCTTAAAGCCGACATAAATAAAATAGCATTACTAATCTAATATGCCCCAATTAAGGGGTAATGAGCCAATATTAGGGCTTAACATAACTCTATAGAGAGTGCCTTCTCCTTTGTACTTGCACTATTTCCATATTATAGAAAAGAGAGTAGATCAACCTCACCTTCTAGCTAGGTTTTCTCCCCCAAGGGTTTCCTGAAGAAAATATTTGCGTTATATTGTAAATGGTGTGTGATTTTACTTTTTTTTTATCTATTTTCCGCATTATATCTATTTCATGCATAAGTAGAAAACCAAAAAATAAATATTCTATAATCTAAAGAATTTAACCTTCATAGTGTAGATTTTATTTTTATTTATCATATTTGTTGTGACAAAATGTTCCAGTGGAATATCCACGTTAGTTTACTAATCATATTGGTATCGGAGTAGGTTTTTCTTTTGGGTATTTGTGGGAGGTTGCAAGATCTAGGAATCGACTTGAAGAGAATTCGAAGAAACCCTAGCCATGGTGAACAAGTTTGTTTATAATAACCATCGCGATCCACTAGAAGAGAGATTAGAGAGCTTGGAAGTGAAAGTTGTCAACATTAGTCGCAATATGAACATCCTCATAGTGTCTCTATCAAGCATGCTCAGAATGTTCGAAGATGATGGAGGCTCTAACTCAAAGAACATATCAGAGGGGAGATTGGAATATCAAGAAGACTTGGGGAAGGAGTTGCAGAAATAATTCAAGAAAGAGTAGATGAGCTTGATTGTCATTAACCCTTCAAAGTCCCTATTCACGATGGAAGCAGAATTGGATAGAAATCCATACCAAGGTGAGATTTATGCATTAAAGTTGAATCATTGGTTGAACCAACTAGAAGTTTATTTTAGTGTTCACTGAAAAGTAGAAGATTTTATTTTCTAGATTGAAGTTAGAATACCATGCTTTAACTTGGTGGGAAATCCATGCAGAAACACTTAGGATGGAGGGTGATCTGCCAGTAACTATATGGGAGTACTTCAAAACCCTCATCAAGTCCCAATTCTACCCTATCGGGTATGTAGAATACTAATGGATCCAGTGGCACTACTTTAGGTAGAGGCATGGGAAGAGTGTACACCAATACACCATTGTGTTTAGAAAGATAGCCATCATGTTTGGTATCTCTCCCAAGAACCCAGATGTACTCCTCAAGTATCTAGGGGGGTTTATACAATCATTTATAAAAGCAGGTGATGCTCTTCAATCCAAGGACAGTGGATGAGGTGTGTGTACAGGAGCAATACCTGGAAAACATAGGCCAAACGAAGGGGTATCCAAGTGGTTCAAAGAAGAAAGAGCACAAGGAAGCTTCTAAGGAAGAAGAAGTGGAAAGGGGAAAAAGATAACATGACAATGACAACTACAAATCAGTGCAAATATGCCAACAACCATTGCAATCATTGAACCATTGATGGCCACTCCAAGGAAAAATATTGGAAACTGGATCCAGAGCTTAACCCAAATAACTGCAAGAAGGACAAAAAGAAAACTAACCTTTTGTCCATAGATTCAAGTGATCATGTTGAAAGTATCTCAAATGTGGATGAAAGTTCTATCTACACATAAGTAGAAAATTAGAAACTAAATATTATAGAATTTAAAGAAACTTAACCTTCATAGTGTAGATTTCAATTTTATTTAACCAATTTGTTATGAAGAAATGTTCCAATGGAATATTCATGGAAATTTACATAACACAATAGGAGGAAGACTTCCTGGTACTAGAGAAATGGAATAATCATGGGAATCAATGAAAGGAGGGAATCCATGGTGAGTGTTAAAAATAGCTTTGTGTTTATAGCATATAGATTGGAGGTCAAGGTGCATAGAGGGTGTATCAACAATGTAAATGGAGTTGAGTTGGGAAATAATTTCAAAACGACCTTTTTTAAGTAGATTTTCTATTCTATGGGAGCTGGTGATCTTAGGTGAGCATGTTGCGATGCCTTGAAATTTATATTGATTTCCCTTATATTGGAATTGCATGGTGAAGTCCTTAAAGTCCATTAGGATATAACCGAGAGTTCATAACCATTCAACACTAAGAAAAATGTCACAACCGCCCATATCGATAGAAAACATATGATATTTTAGGGGGTACTAACCAATTTGTAGTTGCACATTTTCCCAATGCCAACCACATTTCATGGAGCCGCCATTGGAAATCACGATTTGAAAATTGTTGACGTCACATATATAGTAATTTATTTCTTGGGCAATGTGATGGTAAATAAAATTATGGGTGTTTCCATTGTCAACAAGGTTATGACTTTCCTATGCTTAATGTATCTAATGAGCTTGAGGGGTTGGGGAGTAGATAAGTTAGTGAGGGCATGCAGTGAAATCAATGGTTCAAATTATGGTGGATCAACAAGTGGAATAGAATCATTTGTTGGGATTATATCTTCCATAGTGGAATCTTTAGTTGGCGCATCAACAACATCCTAAGAAATTTCCATAAAAATATTATGTTCCTTACACTTGTGCTTGGGAAGAATATTGTCATCACAACTATAACAAAGACCCTTAGGTTGGAATTCAACCAATTATTCCTGAGTTAATTTATGGATCTTTATAGGTATGGCATAAGGGGCAGGATTGGTAGGTCAAGGGAGAGGAACAAAAGAGGTTTTTTGGTTATGGGGAAAGACAATATTTTGTTCTTCTTTGGCACATTTAGTAGCTTCCGACCAAATTTGGGGGCAATCCATGAGGACCTGGGCTTAGATTTCATCCTTTAGGCCACTAATAAGAAAATACCTAAAGAGGGCGTCTATCATGCCCTCCATTATGAAAGAGAAGTGCTCAAAGTTGGTTATAAAGTATTCCACTATGTCAAACCGTTTCATCTTGGTCAAATAGCCTAAAGAGTGGGTGTAAGTGTCAAAGACTTCATAAATCTCTGGAACAAACTGGGTTTAATAAGCATACCCCGAACATGGATTTTTATTCCATTGCCACCATTACTAGTGTTCAGGATCTAGATATAGAACAACATAATGAATTTTGGCCATCTCATTCATAATTTCATGCAAAGAAAAATAATTCTCCACTTGCGTGACCCAACCTGTGGGATCAGAGCCGTCAAATTTATTGAACTCAATTCGAGGAAGATGGGGGTAATTACGAAAGGGGTTGAAATGAAAGGTCGTAGTATGGGAGGAATCAACACCATCTACTTTGGAGGGTTATTCAAGGAAGGGGGGGGGCTAGGGATTGATTCAACAACTAGTTGAGTGTGGCATTGAGGGTGTCGAAATTTCCCTCTAATTTGTCAAATTGGTCATCAAATTTGGAGAATTTTTTCCTGACTTGGTCCTCGAAGTGGTCAAACTCACCCTTGTTTTGTTTGATTTCGACCTGCAGTTCTTAGGTGTGAGTGGTGGCCATTTGAAAATGTTGGTTGCCTAGGATAGGCAAAGGGTTCACTGAAAAAAGGAGGATAAAATGATATATCACTATGATTAGGGTGACAAGGGAAAGCCAATGGGATAAGTGTCAAATAAAGGTGTCAGGAAGGGTGGATGGGACCACACAAAATGGATTATAAGTGATAGGTACCACAATTATTAGGGAGAAAAGGGGAATCCAATGGGATAGGGCCCAAATAAGGGTGTTGGGAAGGGAGTCGAGTTAAAGAAAAAAATGCTTAAAAATGATAGGTACCACGATGTTCAAGGAAAAGAGAGGAATCAAATGGGATAGGTCTGGAATAAGGGTGTCGATGTGATCACGATACACTGACCTGAAGAATATTGCAGTAACAAATTGCCCAAATTGTTAACATGAACAATTGTGTAGGAATTTCACAGCCGGAATGTAGGAGGAAAGGTTACGCAAAAATAGATCTCTTATGTGCCTTTTCTATTTTGTTCCTTTTCCAAGGGTTAGGGATTTTAGGGTTGCTACATACAAGGGTTTTCCCTATGCTATAGATCTCTCATATACATTTGGGGTTGAATGGTAGTGCCCGACCCAATATCTCAAGGCACCAACTAAGGAGGCTTGACCATACCCTTAGTCACACTACATGATTACTCAGGTACTAGATAGTATCTTCCTAACTGCTCTTCTCGGTGTCACCATAACATTCAGGTGGTTGATCAATTGATCTAGGGCTAGTATCATGAGACCTAAGGGACTCCCTATATACCTGATGGTACATGGGAGTGATGGCCATGTACATATATTGTCTGATGCGGCACTACTCAAAGGGGTACCGACAAGGGTTGTAGAGGTTTCCAATAGGGTGAAACATTTATTTCAAGTAACCCCATGAAACTGTCTGTATTTCATATGTGTAGTCTTCCCTAGTCACATTTTTACCTACTGAATGACATATATCTGTGATTTAAAGATGTTTTCATTACATGTCTCTACTTTGGAAAAAACATTACTGACAATTTCTAAAAATGAAAGAGCTCTAATACCAGATGTATTGTAATTATGGAAAAAAATAAATATTGTGGCAAATATCAGCAGAATAAAAAAATATAGAGAATCACAACATACAAAATGATACTTTTATTGATAGAAATCCAAGTTCACTTGCCTCTTTGAGGGGGAAACCTCCAGCAGAGCAGATCTCTATTACAATAATTCTCAACACAACCTTTATCATGCCTTCTACTATTATTTATACTAATTCTACCTTCTAAATAACATTGTAGAGGAATATCTTTCTAGAAGTTGAAGCTTTTATTCAGTCTTCTTACATTAGACTTGTTCACATTATTAAATATGCTTTATTAACTAATTTTGACCTTTATTAGATGGAAAACATATTATTCTACCTACTTGAGGGGTAAAGGAGGTTAGGTCCTAAAACAATAGTTTTATTAGTAACTTTTGAGGGAATGATTCATCCCATGGAACTCCCACGTAATTATCAAATATTACTAAAACATATGTGGGTGGTTCTAGGGTTAAAATTCTAGGGTTATACATATTTTTTTCTACAACTCCAAGAGCACCATTGATGAGTCATGCGTAAGTCTATATGTTTGATGTAAACATCACCCAAGATTCAACCAAGATAAGTAACTCAAGTTCCATGTATTCCTCCTTTATTTCAATAGAGTAGTTGTTTTTGCCTTGTGTAGCAATACTGGTTGCAATGGGATAGTTTCGGTTTCTTAAACAATGCTTATTATGATTTTCTAGATCATCATTTTTCACAAACAAATGTATTGTCTTATAAAAGGACTCTTTTGTGCAAGCATCCAACGCAGTATATGTACAAGTCATCAGTAACATATAGTATTATATAGTTGGAATTACACCCCTAACATTCGTCAACAAAATGACGAAAACATTTTTTCTCATTGCTTTTTCCATCTTGTCGAAACATGGTATGAAGGGTCACAATTGTTGTGAATGACTTGCATAATTATTTTACGAGACCTTCATATGCATATACATGTTTATGGATCAGATGTGGCGACTATACCAAATCATTGAGAAAGATAACTAACCTCCCACCAAAAGGAATGTTAGCATTTTCTAGGAAATCCTGGAAAAGTCTCAAATCAATTTTTGTTAAAAAAATTCTTGCAATGAATGTCATTTCATCTATTAGAATATATTTCACATTCTTCATCTCTTCTCATAAAGTAATTAAATGTTAACCTTATAGACGTGTTATCTCTTTTATTGGCATTTGAAGTGCAAAATGAATTGTTGTTGCAGATATGTTGAAAGATTCAATCCTTGTAGGAGCTAAAAGAAGCAATGGAATCTTCTTAGGAAGAGACTTGGTTTCAAGGGAATTTTTAATATCTCCAATCAAATATGACTTTCTTGTACATGCAGTTCCTTGGATTATCATACACATTGGATCAACCTCTAATTTATAATGGCCAATGATAATATCAAATACTCTTCTTTTCTTAACCCACAAACTTTCAAATGAATAAGACTTTCCATGTTGGTTAGTAAGAATGGACTTCAACTTTCTCTTTTGAGATATTAAATGAATATCACGATTGAAAGTTTCTTCATTCACAAAATTTTCTTCCAAATATGCATGACATCACAATCACTATGTTCAAGCATGTCAATCTCATTATAATTTATAAATTTATTCTTATAAAATCCACAAATGATCATCCACTCATTCTCCCTAGAATCTATAGGTGGATTTGAAACTTCTTCTTCTTCATCGTTAGATTCAATTGGATTGATTGAAGGCAATGGATTGCATTCAACATGACATGGTTTGTATCTCAAGTTTTCCCAATTATGCACTATCTCATTTGTTGGGTGGCCTATATCTCTATGAAAATCACGTAAAGTTTTGTATAACACCAACTCAGACCAACAAAATTCTATGAACATGTCATATTCTCAATTAGGAACTAAGTTAAATAGAGGAAGCACACACACAATAGATGCATTATGTGGTAGCCATTTATCCCCATGTCGATGTTGAAATGTTCACATTGAAATATTGAACTTTAATGTTGAAACACTAAAATCAATGCACATGCACATTGAAATCAATGTATGCACATCCACAGAAATCAATGCATCTAGTGTTGAAATCAATATACCAAATTGAAATATTAAAATCCGATGTTGAAATAAATGCAATATTGAAATCCAATGTTAAACAGAACATTGAAATATTGAAATATAATATTGAAATCAATGCAACACATTGAAATATTAAAATCTAATATTGAAACACTAAAATAAATTCAAAACCAATATAACACATCAAAATATTAAAATATAATGTTGAAATCTAAAGTAAATATAACTCCACAATTACTACTCCTAAATATTATTACTACTCCTAAATATTGTTTTTAATGTTTCAATATTTTAACAATTAAAAACAATTTTAATGTTTCAATATTTTAACAATTATTATGGACATGTTTACTAATACTTTCACGTTAATATTGTATAACCAAGTGAACAAGAAAATACATTATCTTGTTTACTATTATGTATAAAAAAGAATGATAAAGCAAATTTAAACCTTTCAAAATTTATTTTATTTTATATAGAAACATCACTTTTCCTTTTAATTTCATAATTTAATATAAATTATATTATTAAGTGTACTTAAATAATGGTAAAAGTAAATATACTTGTTAGTCTTCTCATTCCATGAATAACCTCCATTTCGATTTTTCGTAAATATATAGTGTAACGGTTGTCTATGGTTGTATATGCATTAAGAAAACATAGTTGTATTGGAATTAGTTCCCGTGGAAGAATGCAGCGATATACGAAATAATATNNATGTGTGATAAAGAGTTATTTATCTATTATTTGGTATAGGTTTATGGACTATCGAATGCATGGTGATAAAGAGTTACACATTTATAAATATGTAATTATCAATATTACAGTCAGGTAAGGTCAATGAAATAGCACAGTTGGTAAGACATGGAAATATTCTCTCGGTTTGGGGAGAGGTCATGGGTTCAAGCCTTTTGTCTCTGGGGTCGTGGTTTAGCATCCCATATCATCTACGAAGTGGGGAAGTATCGGGAGCATCCCATATCATCCACGAAGTGGAGAAGTATCGGGTGAGTTTCCCGATTTCCCATGGAAAAAAAGGCCAAGATTCGCAACAACAATTTTTGTCTTAGAATGATACGAGAGCCCAAGTGAATGTTATATTATGCATACATCATGCTCACAAATAGTTAGTGAATGTTTTTCACTTCGCTTAATTACCCACTATTCTTCTTCTTCACAATTTTAGTTTGATCTTCTTGAATTTGATTGAATTTGATTAATTATATATATGTGTGTGTTTAATATCTAATGGTGTGTGTATTTTTTTTTTAATTGAGTTGATTTTAATTTTTCTTCATGTTTAATATAGTGTTAACATGGCAACATCTCCCCATACTAAATTGTAGAGCGTCTCTTGGCACAATGAAAGTCCAATAATTGGCTGGGTCAATTTGTTTATAGGTTTAAAAGAACGAAAATTAAACTTTTAAACAATTTATGTGGAAAACCTTGCCTTATTTCTTGATTGAAAAGTCATTTGATAGGAAGTACAAGGATATAACTCTCTAGATTTAAAGTATCATCTCAATATCCTTCAATGTATTTAACTTTGTCATTTGTGAGATGTGTGATGCCATATTTTATATCCTTATTCTAGAAAGCCTTAATGTAGAGATGAGTGGTCTAGATGTATACAAAGACTCAAGGCAGAACATAGAGTTTGTTAAAATAAGAGTTTACTCATTCTTTGTTTTTTTCTAGGGATAATGTTAGCCCATGTGTTAGGTTCTCTTTTAGATAATTTTAGAAATATCACTAGAATTTTTAATTAAATATTGATGGTTTTTTTTTTTATTGAGGAGTTATATTATATAATCTTAGTATCTTTATTAGTCTTAATAGAGGAAGTTCCAATATCTCTTTTTATTCTAGATCATATGAGGGGTTTGAAAGATAGATTAACTAGCCGAGCAATAGACTACGAATTGGACACATGGATGGTCAGGTCAAGCATTCTTGTCGAGTTGACTAGATACTGTGGATTTTATAGAATCAAATCTAACCACTGATGGTTATATGTGGAAAATATCTTCCCGATTCCAAGGAATTTGGTTAGAGTTGGTTAGAGTTGCACGTTAATGTTGAACATGGTTCCCATGTTCAATATGCATTGTTATGTTCTGATCATAATGCATTGTGCTTAAGTGCTTTAATGGTGTCCTTAGACACCATATGTTATCTTTGAAACTTATCCTATTCGATTATCTCAGTTTTGTTTATTTCTTTAATATCATGTTACATCCAATCCCCAACATGGTATCAAAGCAAATGGTTGTAACCTCTCTCATTGTTGTGAATCATGTTGAATAAGATCTATTGTGTGATTTACTTTAGGATGGTGATTTTCAAACTATAACTTTTAGAAATATATCTGATTGATCTAGATATCAAAGATGGATTTGAATATTGATCTCAAAATTTTGAATGGATCAGATTACGTGGTATGGGAACTAGACATGGAAACCCTACTAAAGAGTAAAGGATTGTGGCACTATATAAAGACTGTGATTCCCTATCCAATGGATGATTAGGATTTTTTTTTGTGTTGGTGGAAATAAGGATTAGGTTGTGGGGATCATCACAACCTATATCTCATGGGAGATTCAGTTTCACATCAACTTCCCTCATCAAGTTTTAAAGAAGTTGAAGTCATTGTTCAACAGATCCGATGAAATCCATGTCATGTAATTAGAGAAAGAGTTTATCTCTCTTGATCCTCATTCTTTTGACATAATAGAGGATTGTTTCACATGTGTGAAGGAACTATAGTTGAAATTGGGTGAATGTGGAAAGAACGAGAAAAATAAAGATGGAAAACTCATCCTGTTGGTCTTGATGAATTTGAGAAGACCAATCGATGTTTTCGTTTCAAATTTCCACACCAACTAGAAACAAGACAAATAAGATGGTAAGAATTACAGATCTGAAGTTTTATGTGGCCTAATTAACACAAATTGTTTAATGAAGGAAATCTTGGTGGTAAACAACAATCCCACTTTCTTAAGGGAAAGGGAAAGTCGGATCACAAGGAAAGAGGATGGTTTGATACCCCTATATAGAGACCTCGATGCCTCAACCAAATATCTAAAGGGAAAATAGATGCACCCCATCAAAATTAAAATAAGAAGACATGTCAATACTATGGAAAGACTAGACATGTGGAGAAGGTCTACTACAATAATAGAGAGGACTTAGATAAGAAGGTTAAATTCCTTGAAGGATATGTATCAATTGTTTTACGTCCTGCTAATAATTTCACCTTACAATTCATAATGTATCAAGTCTTCCTATCTCATTCTATGAAAAATAAATGGGTAGTTGAATCTGGGTGCACTCATCATATGGCTATGTATGCTTCCTATTTCACCTCCTTAGATGAAGCTATGGAAACAAACGTTTATGTTGTTGATGATTTTAATTTTTTCTCTCAAAATTATTGGTTAAGGGGATGTTTCCTATCGACATGGGAGAATTGTTGACATATATTATGTATCGAAGCTCAGCTCCAATCTATTGTTAGTTTCTCAACTAACACAAATAGGTAAATTGTGCGTTTTTTGCCAGATTGATTCTTTGCTTGAGATTTGAAGAAAGGATGGTGAATTGTCATCGAAGGGTTTTTGATGTAGACCCCCTCCCTCACCTAGGTCTCGGTGATCTCCCAATATAGAATCGTTCAAAAGATGGAGCCAGATTGTCTTGCAGGGCCTGTTGAGCCCCCAAAATCCTATACACGGGTCCTTTTATTCTGTGCCCAGGTCCAACAATGAACCTGCGGGCTCACAGTAAGCCCCTTTTCCTTTTAAAGCAATTTTCGGCCTTAGCCACTTTTCTCTATCCAAATCCTCACATGATTGAGGGATATGATCAGTCGCTAACCAATCGGTGTTGATTCAAAAGTTTTTGGCACTTTTGTCTCTTGGGTTTTCATCCTTCACCATCTTCCAAAACCGTTGAACACTGAGAATGAAGGATCAATGGTCCACAATAGGCATCGACATCGATGGCTCAAAATTTTCCTTGAACATTCACGCTTCAATTTCTGACCGCTTCCATTACAAACAAAACTCACAATGTGTTGATCTCAAAAAAGGGAAGATATGATGGTCCCTATTCCACCACTGTCTCGATGGATCTACACCTTGTTTGCACTCTAGGCTTTAACAATTTCTCCATAACACTTTTCCACAAATCTCCTAGATTTACGAAAAGGAAATTACACCTAATTATCGAATCAACAGTCCTCAAGATCCGATGGAAGAATGACTCCCATCTCTTCTCTTCGGGATTCAGTGATTTCTTTTGGTCATCCACATGACACAACTTCTCATATCTTCTGACATTGAAATGTCAAAATAGTTCTCCTTCTTCCACGTGTCCCCTTCCCGATCGACGATTAGGATACTTTTGGGACTTTTTGAGTTTCCTTCATGTCTGAACGACGACATAATTCCTCCAAAATGCCATGTCCCTAGCTATGGGATCTTTATCCATGCTTCCTCCTCAAACAGACAACTGGGATGGACTCCAACCTTCGTGCCTTCAAGATTCCTCGCAACGTTGCACTATGTTTCCTCCGAAGTGTCATACCTTCGAACTTTTGGATCGATTGCCACATGTCCTTCCTATGATCAATGGTCCATATCAACTAAATACTTTGGGACTCTGAAGAGATTGAAATCCACTTCCCTCTATTCTCTCGGAGTGTCTATCCTCCAAAACCTTTGATTTGGCGCCACGTGTCTCCTCTCGATCAACGGTGAGGATTGGCTCCGCTCTTCGAAACTTCAGGGGATTGGATCCCTCCTAGTCTTTGTTCTCCTAGATGGTTGGTCTTCTAGACTCAGCAATCCACTGCCATGTGTACTCTGCGTTGACAACTACTATGTGCTCCAACTTTTGGGCCTTTGGGAATCTACACACCTTCTTGACCAAATTCCTTCAGAGTAATTGGACTCCAGACCACGAGATTTTCTGACCTATGTCCTCCTCTGATCAATAGTTGAGAGTGACCTCGACCTTCAATACATTAGGAGTCCTCAACCCCAAATCACTTTCCACTATGATTTTATAGAGTGTCGAACTTCGGGATCGAGTGACACATGTCCTCCTGCTTCAATGACTAGGATGCGCTCCAGGACTTCAAATCTTTGGGTCTTCCCAACTCTGTGCACCTTGTGTACTTGTTCTTTCAGAGCACTGAGGCTCCAGACCTTCTCCAATATTTGGACATGTGTCCCTATTGAATGGGAAACTGATATGGACTCTGGATCTTCGGAGCTTCGAGAGCCTTCAACACTCCTGCGCTTATTTTCTCTCAAACTATTGATCTTTCAGATATGATCGATCCATGGAAATATGTCCTTACAAATAGACAGTCCGGATTTACTTCATATCCAAGGACTTTGGGAATCCTGTCTCCTCCAAAACACAAACTTGAAAACCTTCAAATTTATGAAGTTCAAAGGGTGCAGAGGGTTAAAGGTCATGCAACTTACTTGGATCGGACGACTGTCGATCCTCATGCCTATATCCAATGGTTTGGATCTATTTTCCTCCGTGTGCACTCCTCCTCGAGTCTGGACTCATATCTAACGGTCCATATCACTCCAAACAACAAATATGACGTTTATTGTAGCTTCTCCTCCTCTACACACTGCGCTTTCCTTCAATAGAAGGATTTCTTAGCAAATTCAAAGGTTTGGCCTTTGATATTTTCTTCGAAAAGCCCGCTCAGCCTGCACTATACCTCCTAATCTTAAAATGATTTAAAATTCAAAGGGGTTCGGCCCTTTGAATGTTTCTCTTTTGCAAGGTTGTATGTTTGTCCCTTTCTTGCGTTCAAAAAATGCTACTCCTCTTGAGCTATGGACTTTGAAATAAGTCCATTTTGCACTCACCTTGCATTTTCATCAAATTATAGGACTCAAACTGTCTATGCCTTATGCACTCCTTCCATAGGTGTTGCGCAAACTTTCACTATCTCTCCTGAGCTTCGTAGTTTCTCAAACATCAGAGGGGTCTCGACCCTTTTCTCCCTAAAAAATAATTTATTGTGCCCTCTTGGCACTTCTGTGCTCTTCTCCTCCAGAGCCTTTTCCAACACTTTTAGAGTGGTCCTTCAAAACTCTCCTCGCTAGATTTTCTCTTCCTTCTAAGCTTTTACCAACACTTCAACAACGTGTTATTTTTTTGCACTCATCTTCTTAAGTCCTAAATTCTAAGATTTCACTTGCGCACTCCTTGCTCTCTCTATGCAGACTTGCACTACTCCTCCTGAGCTTTACCTTCTAGTGTTCCCTCTTGGAAACCTTCTCACAAAAATCGAAACATATTTCTCATGCACTCCTTGTGCCGGCTCAATGCACTCCTTGAAATACCTCAAAGTATTCAGTAACTCTGGTATGTCTTCTCCAGAGTGTTTAACAACTCTAATGTGCACTCCTTGCACAATTTCCCCTTCTTCTGTGTTTGATCTTGTTTTAGTGTGCCCTCCTGGCACACTCTTCTCTAAACTTGAGAGAGAGTTTGAAACACACTCCTTGCATTGGATTCATAGAGTTTTCAATCACTCTAGTGTGCACTCCTTGCACAATCCTAAGATCCCATAACACTCATAAATTCAAAAAGATAGAAAATTCTATCTAAACCTGCAACGAGAACTAATATTCATATAACAACATCCACACATATACACAGAACAAATTCAGAAAGTAAACATTCACCACACATAAAAACAAAAAAACCTCATATGTAGGAAAAAATGCTTTTGTATTATATCTAAATGTTAATTACACTATGTACAATGTTTACAAGGCTAGACTACAACTGGGTCTCAACTTTTCTCCTTTTCTCTCTCGAGTTCTCTCAACTCGCTCATCAACAAATCATCAACAACTAATTCCTAACACTAATTAATTTTGATACAGGATATTTTTACGAAAGAGGGGCTCCTCGTACCTTCCATTAAGATACCTACTCGCATTGAATTGCATTCAATTACAATAAATGGACCTCTAGTATGCATAATAACTAAGCCTATCTATCTATCAGCCATTGAAGGCGACTTCACATGCAGCCTGTACAAAGGAACATGACTTGGATTTCCCTGAGCCTTATAATATTAAATTCCATTTAATTACATTAAAAAAATTAATTTGGGTTCAAAATGAGAGGGATGATGCCTCTCTTCCATTTGAATGTGTTCGTCCAGGTGTTTTTATGCGTTGGCTTGCTGGTGCTTGATGAGGTGCAGTGATTCTCCTGCATCATACTCTAGCATTGAAAAAATCATGAGCTCCTACTCATGGCTCCCCTGCTGTAGAGGTTGAGATCCTCCAGGGTCCCATATCTGAATTTGGAGTTGTCCATATTCTCCTCTTCCATTTTGTTGTTGTTTCTATTGTTGTGCTACTATTGTAGGCCCTCCTTTAGTCAGTTTCTCTCTGTTTTCAACTTCCTTCTTTGCTGTTTCCAGCATCAATCTCCTAATCTTTTCAATTTCCTTGTCCAATTGGTCTACAGGATGGCTTCTCCCATGCAATATTCTCTGATGCATCTCATCTTCATCATCCAATTCCATCTTAACTTGTTAGATACATTGATTATGCACCATTACCCTTTCCTCCAGGGCCTCCAATTCTTCACACATATCATCCTAATCTCCCATGCTAATTTCATCTCCTGTGGCATTAGCTTGCCTCTCCACTGCATATTCCACTTCTACAACAATTTTACTGAGTTTTTTCTCAACTATCCCTTATGATAGTTTTCTTTTTATTAGGGTCTCCAACTCCTCACACAGATAAAAAAATTGAATGTTGTCTATTGTTCTCTCCTCTTTGGCAGGTTCCAATTCTATAGTTACCTCCTGTTCGTCTCCCTTGTTAAAACATTTGAGTGATTTTGTTGAATAATCTTCTTCTTCTTCCATCTCCTCGGAAGATTTTAATGTCTTCTCAATCTCCTCCATGACATTCTCTGTTGGTTGTATTTCTTCTAAACTTTTTACATGTGCGTTGGCCTCTACTAGAATACTTGGTATGAATATACTGATTCCTCCAATGATTAGAATGTTCCTCTAATCCTCCTCCTCTGTCAACACTCCTTGCTTATCTGAAATATCCTCTAAGTTATTGAGACTTTCAGAAAGTACCACTTCCTCCTCCTTTCCCACCTAACAACCTGAGGTTTCAATCCTACCCTCCTAGAAGTCTATGGGATCTTCAATTGATCTCATCTCATTTCCCTCCTGGCAATATACATTACCACTTCTTCCCACCTGGAAGTTTATGAGATATTCCATCGATCTATTCTCATTTCCCTCCTGTAAATCTATGAGATATTCAACTAATATCTCTTCCTCATCACTGAGGTTCCTTCCAACCTATGGCTTGCAAATGAAAACCATTTTCTTCTTCTGTGGAACTGAGTTTTTCAGCATGCCTCAGCCACCTCCTCAATATCTTTCATTTCCTCTTGGAAGCTAAATGTTGGACAAGCCACCTTAACTTTCGCTTCAAGGGCAATTCATACCTCCAGCCTCCTCTCACTTCCTGTTGCATCTTCAACATCACCTTTTCATGCTCCTCTTGTATCTCCTTGAGCTCTTTATCCTTCTCTATGTTGTTTACCTACTGGTGGTCTTTTCTCTGACCCCGTTTCTAGCCTTCAATAGCCATCTTCCTCCTCTGCCTTCAAGAACGCAACTGGTTCTTCTCCTTCAACCCACCTGGTTGTCTCCTTCGCATGCTCTACAACTAAGAGCACCACTTTCTTTCTCTTGTATCCCTCATGGTTGTCTACTGACTTTTTCACACTTGCAAACAATCTTCACAAAGAATCACACCGTGTTTTCTCCTCTCCCTTTCCTGTTGTTCGCAAATAGAAATTAGGCTCTGATACTACTTGATGGTGTAAGGCCAAAACTTTCCTCGCTCTCTTGCTACATGCAGACAAAATCAAAATATCATACAACTTGATGTAGACCCCCTCCCTCACCTAGGTCCCGTTGATCTCCCGGTTGAGGATCGTTCAAAAGATGGAGCCAGATTGGCTCACGGGGCCTACTGAGCCCCAAAAATCCTATACACAGGTCCTTTTATTCCATGCGTGGGTCCAACAATGAACACGTGGGCTCACACTAATCCCCTTTGCCTTTTAAAGAAATTTTAGGCCTTAGCACCTTTTCTCTAGCCAAATCCTCAAGTGACTAAGGGTTGTGATCAGGCGCTAACTAATATTCATTGATTCAGAAGTTTTATGCACTTCTATCTTCGAGGTTTTTGGCCTTCACCACCTTCCAAAACCACTGAACACTAAAAATGCAAGATCAACGGTCCATAATAGGTGTTATCACTCCAGGAAACTCTCCTAGGTTGTAAGTCAGAGATGCATGGTAACTTAATCTTTTGGTAACTGTTTTCTCAATAATAAGTGTGGGTTTGGATCAAGTCGGATGACTGAATCATTTCTTACTCAAAACATGCATGAACACATTTAGATGGACAAGGATTTCAACCACAAATGTTCAGAGAGTTTACAAATAAAGAGATGTATGAAGAAATAATTATTATATCGGCAGAATCACATACAAATCATTTATGAATGGCCAATGACAATAATCACAGGAATACTTGCAAAGTTTAACTTATGAATGCAATGATAAGATGACAATTATCGGGCATAAACAAGCATAACAACATGAATATAATATCCAGGTGCAAGTACAGAATAGACAAGAAGATGAAATCTGAACAAGTTATGGCAAAATAAGCTTGTATAACTTAATATGAAAATGAGAAGTTTGAGTACATAATATGAAAAAAGTCTCCAAAGTGGAACCCTTAGTTCCTATTCTACCTTTAGCTTTATATCTTTACAATGTAGTTTTGAGATCCTAAAAGCATGGATCAAATATGCTAAAGCTAGAAAGTCAAAATTCAGTTTGCAAAAGATATGGAATGATCCCCAAAAATGAGGTCAATCCTAGATTTCATGGCCTTCATATCCTATAGATTCACGGTGCAGTGTAGAATAGCCTTCCAAGGCTGAGTGATGACTCTTCCTAAAGATACAAATTTGAATTTGTTGAGGTGAGCAAGCATCCTGATTTTCTACCTTTGTCAAAGGTACCAAAAATGATTGAAACACCTCTTCTTTCCCTTATCCATCAAAAATAGCTATTGGATCTGACTTGACAATTCAACAATTGTCCATTCCAAGGGGTTTCAAACCATTCCAACTCAAAAAATTTTGATATGTGCAAAAATTCGGTCATTCTAGCAGTGACAGGCTTTCGATGGTTAACCTAGAAGAATCCTGAGTGAATTAACTACCGAAAGCTCTATTTTCGGTGGTTAATGAACAGTTGTCCTGTTCACCTAAACCACCGAAACTTCAGCTTTGAGAAAATTTCAAAATTTGCAAAAATGATTAACTTGATTCTTTGTTGAATGTTCAAGGTCTTTTGGACGATGCAGCCCTTGTTCGTGTAGATCTGTGAACTTTGACTGGCTATGTGGAAGGCTCTGGTGTATCTACCATGGTTGTAGCTAAGTTGTCTAGAGTCTCCAAACCTATTTTCTCATGTGTTGGCGATTGAGAATCTTTTAATTTGAGCCTCATAATTCTGAGTTGTCTGTACAGCTTCATGTTCTCCCTTATCAACACCCTGTTTCTGTCTTTGATCTTGTCATGCTTTTCTTTGAGGGTTTGGTTTATTTTGAAAAGCTCTACATTTCTTTCAGTCAGGTCTGTATTATCCTTTTTAATAATTGTTTCCAAGAATTCCATTTCATAGACTTGTTGCAGGAGCTTATTGATTTTTCGTGCCCTAGATGCTTTAGGCTTACTTGAAGAGGCTTTTGCCAATGGTGGACTGTGTGCCTCTGGAGGGATTCGTGAAGGTAAGTAGGAACAATCATCTACAACTTGTCCAGCCTGTACATTACCTTATGTCTCTGCTAACTCCTTTTCTGGTTCTGAATCACTATAGGGTAGCTTTAAAGGGTTACTTCCTTTTGCAGGGTCCTTGGACTGCTCACCCTCAAACTGTAACTTTCTTTTGATTCTTTTCTTTTTAATAGATGACGATTATGTCGGATCTCTTGGTGGTGAGATACCCTTTTATTTTCTATGACTGCTTTTAGGAGTAATGGTCTTCTTAGTGGAAGCCTTTTTACCCTTCTCTTGTTGTTGCCAGTTAGTCTGGAATTCATTCCAGAAGAGGAACTAGTTCCAATCTACCTACCTTTTCTTCAATGACTCTTTGACAATGAGAGTAATGAGTCCTTGATGAGACAATCTACTTGCGACCTTAGTGGGCTTAGCCTTGACCTATCTAGCCATTTTAGTGAGGGCTTTGTGCAAGTAAAATGGTAAATTGATGGGAGATCTCCTTGTGAAGTGATTTAAAAGTTTAAAGTGGTAGAACATGACTCTGTTGTATCTACCTTCACAGGTGATATAGACAAAGATTGCCTTCAGGAGAGATTTCCATTTAGATTCCAGATAAGACATTGGTATGTCTTTTTTCCATGTAATATCTTTGTGCAGAGACTGTAGGTAGGACCTAAATTCAATGTTTGAAGGTACCGTTGATTTGAACCAACAATCACCTGTTCTGGGAAGACGTGTGAACTCAGCTATGGCTGCCTCATCAACCACAAACTACTCTTTTCCCACTGTTGTTGTTCTTCCATCATACGAGCTAGCAAAAGTCTCGGATATCTGTTGATGAAAATATGCATGTTTTTCACAATATGTATAGACTCCAATTTTCTTGAGAACTCATCCACCTCAGGGTGCGCCTCAAGATACCAAACTCCATCCAATTCAGCCCTTATAACTGGCCCTTCTTTCGACATTAGTAAATGCTGACTGTACCTGTGATTAAGGAAAAACTTCATGCCAAGGAGAAAAAGACTCTATGATTTAGGATGAGAGAGAGTATGACTCATAGAAAATCAAATAGGATAAGGTGACACGGATTTTAGATCACTAAGCTCAATCACTAACCGAGTTTAGGAAACAGACTAACTGAAAACATGCCGAAAATTTTGAGTTTCGGTGGGATATACATTTAAATTGAAACAGTATGGGTTTTGAACTCACCTGATGACTCGACCTGGCTTGATTGGTATGACAATTGTCTTGAGAGTGATTTGATAGACTCTAACTACGCTCGATGATCACCACGAGAAATGGGATTATGATCTCTGAATATGCATTTGCTTGATGAAATCACGGGCTCAAGACTATCTCAATAACTCCGGAATTCGAATTGATAATGAATGGAGATCAAATCAGAGATTAAACAGGGTCATAATGGATTGTGTACTCATGACTGGAAATGGTGAGAGGCTACATGACTAATCATTTCTGTTAGTCGGGAAACACGCATGAATTTATGTATCTTCACTGAGTCTTAATTTTGAAAAGATAAATGCAGTTGAAAGGACAACAGGATATCAATCTTTGGATAGATATAACAAGAACGTCCATACCTTACCACCTTCATGAGATTTTGGCAGTTATGTTTTCATCATTGCGCCAATTGAAAACTGGCTAGTGTGAAAGCATGGGCTTTTCATTTTTCCTGTTGAAATATTTTCGGTAGTTAACAATGCTTTTGCTTTTCTTTCTTAACTACCGGGAACAAAGGTTTTCGGTGGTTAATGAGCGTGTTTCAGGCTCACCTAAACCACCGAAACCTGAGATTCTGTCTTTTTCTTGACCAAACCAAATCAAAAGTTCTTTCTGAGCTTTTTTACAGAAAATAGACTCTCTAACCTACCTACAAAAATTTAGGAATAAATTTTGGACCACAACCTATCACCTCAAAGAAAAATTTCCACCAATTTATTTGAGGAGATAACACTAGCTCCTATTGGGGATGAATGCCTCCCTGTGAGGTTTCAAGAACCACAGAACCAACGCCTTTCCTAAAAAGAAAACTAAAAACTAATTTCTAGTGTTTCCATTGGGCATGGAGTTATTCTGTAAAAATAAAGACTAAAACTAAAATTACAATGTCCAGGCTTCACAGCCTTAGACAAAATAGAGTTTGAAAAATCGCCCATTGACCGGGCCCCAAACATTTCTTCACCTCCCAGATTCTGCAGAATGAATGTGTTGTTGTGTTGTTCTTGAGTTATCATGAAAGGACCGGTCCAGAAAGAATCGAACTTGTTATGCTTGCCTTTATCCTATCTGAGAGCATCCCATTTTAGAACCCAGTCACCAACCTGAAAATTATCCACCTTTGCCTTTCTGTCAAAAGTATCTTTGATATTCTTTTGATGAGCCTTTGATCTATCCACTAACTGTTCGTGGGCCTACTGCAGTTCCACCAAATCAAGCATTCTTCTTACCATATCATTTGACTCAGTTTTCTCTTCCTGAAAGAATCTAACCACTGGTAAAATTAACTGAACAGGAAAAATGACATCAATCCCATAGATCAATTTGAATGGAGAGGTTCCTATGGACTTTTTGATAGTTACTCTGTCTACCCATAGAGAAAATTTCAGTTTAGAATCCCAGTTCTTTTTGTTTTCCTCTAATAGTTTTCTAATGATTTTGATTAAGCTCTTATTGGATGATTCAGCTAGGCCATTACCTTGAGGGTAGTAGGGGGTTGAATGTACCAACTGGATGCCCATTGATTCACACATGTCTACCAATGCCTCTACTTTGAACGTTGTTTCATTATCTGTTAACATCCTTTTGGGACAGCCAAATCTACTCAAGATATTTTCATAAAGAAACTTCATGACAACTTGGTGAGTGGCATTCCTGGTGGGAATTGCCTCTATCCATTTTGTAAAATAATTTGTGGCTACTAAGATCCACTTATGTTGACCACTAGACAAAGGATTTATCCCACCTATAAAATCTAAACCCCACTGCTGAAAAGGGCCATTCACTACTATAGGTCTCAGGGGCAAAGATTTTAGCTGCTATTTTCCTATAAATCTTTGACATTTATCACAAGATTTGATGAAGGCACACACATCTGAGAAAAGAAAAGGCCAATAGTATCCAGCCCTTAGAATTTTATGAACAATGGTCTTCTAGTAATGATGACCACCACAAACACTTGAATGAAACTGATGTATAACTTCCTCTGACTCTTCTTTGTCTAAACATCTGAGTAGAAAACCAGCAGGTTCTTTCCAATATAATAGATTATTGCAAATGAAAAATTTGATGGCTCTGAGCTTAAGGGCTTGGGCTTGAGTCATACTAAGCTCAGGAAGAACTTCTAGCTTTTGTAAAAAATGTATAATACCCGAGTACCATTCACAAGATGACAAGTGCTCTGCCACTTGTTGATTGTTATGGTGTCCATCTACTACTAGCTCTGTCTGCAAATTCACTGAATTTTATCCTGTGAAATTTATATCCACCAGCTCATGATTTTCCTCCATTAAAAGCTTAGAAAGGCCTTGACCTTTTACCAATTTGGTGGGCTTTACTTCAATGTTGAACTCGATCAACTTTTCAATCCATTTATCTCTCTTTCCATCAATATCAGGCTGAGTCAAAACATCTTTCACGGAGGGTGAAGGAACATATGCAATGAATTTTGAGTGGAGGATATAAATTTTGAAATCTTTTAAAGATTTTATGAGAGCATAGGCTTGTTTTTCAATAGGATCATACCTTAGTTCAACATATCTGAGTGTTTTGTTGAAGAAAGCAACTGGGTGATCCATATTGTCATCATCTTTCTGTAGTAGGACTGTTTCCACTGTGTCATAAGAAGCAAAGGAAAAAATGTAGAAAATATTGTTGTAATCCGGACTAATAAGAGTCGGAGATTCCATGATTGCCTGTTTGATATCTTGAAATGAATTCCTTGCGTTGTCTTTCCATTTTATCTCAGAACCCTTTTTCAGCATACATGTTATGTGTTTTACTAACTCGACAAAATTTGGAATAAATATTCTAACGAAATTAATCTTACCGAGCAGCGATTGAATATCCATTTTCAACCTTGGAAAGGACAGGCTCTGAATTGCTTCCACCTGAGCTAGATCAATTTTAACACCTTCTGCTGAGACAATGTGGTCCAAGAGCTTACCTTTCCTGAGAGAAAAATGGGACTTTTTGGGATTCAATGAGATTCCGAACTTCCTGCACTTCAAAAACACTCTTTTTAAATGCTTTTGATGCTCCTCATGACTGCTAGAATAAACTGTGATGTCATCAAGATATATGAGGACAAACTTGTCCTTCTCACCCACAAAAGCTATGTCCATGGCCCTTTGAAACGTGGCCCCGACATTCATTAATATGAATGGCATTTTGGCGTACATAAAGGTACCTGAAGGAGTAATAAATGCAGTCTTCTCTTGGTCATCAGGATGGACATAAATCTGGTTATAGCCGGAAAAACCATCTAGGAAAGACATAACAGTAGCCCCTGAAATTCTTTGCAGCAAATGTTCCATTTTAGGTAGGGGATAGTTGTCTTTCTTAGAGCATCTATTTAAGTTTCTAAAGTCCACACATAACCTGACCTCACCATTTTTGTTTCTCACTATTCCTAGATTTGCAATCCATTTGGAGTATCTCAAAGGGATTATGATCTTAGCATCAAGAAGCTTTTTGATTTCTCTTTCAATCACAGGCAAAAGAAGAGGAATGATAGGTCTGAGATTTTGTTTGAAAGGGATGGTGTCCTTCTCAAGAGGGATCTTGTGTTGAATGATATCAGGGTCATAAGTCTTCAGATCACTATATTTCCAAGCAAAAACATCAGAAAATTCTTTCAAAATGCTGCAATATTCAGGCTTCTGATCAGCAGTCAATTCAGAGGATAGATTTATGAATTTAGGCTGGCTTTCGCTCCCTATGTTGTGTTCATGAACAACAATATCTTTCTCCTTTTTTTTATGTCTTGTAGAGGACATCATTGTGATCAAATAACTTTTTGAGAGGTACCAAACCTTGAGGTATATAATTATTAGGTAGCTGAACAATATCATGCTGACCCAATTTTCCTTTTAGCTTAGGCTTCTAGGAGTCCTCTACATTTAGATTCTGCTGGTCAACATGCATATTAGAAAACTCATCTACCACTTGAAGAAATCTATTAAGTTCATCATCATCCTCAAAAACTTTCCAGTATTTAATATTGTCGGGCAAAGATGGCCTATATTTGACTTGGATTTCATAACTGAGTCTGGGGGGCATGGGAGGAATAAACATGCTGGCTGAAATAGCAAGGGAATTGGCAAGATGATTCATATCCCTGGGCATATAAGAAATCTCAAAAATGGAAAAAGAATCTCTAATTTTCCATACCTCATCCCTGTAGGCTTTCAATCTGACATGCTTTGCTTGGAAGGTACTATTTACTTGTTGTATGATGAGATCCACATCTCCGAACACCTTTAAACCTTTTATCCCCATATCCTTAGCTGAATTTAATCCCAACAAAAAGGCCTCATACTCTGCTATGTTGTTAGTAGTTCTGAAATCAAGCTTAAAAGACAAATGTATAGTCTCCTTTGAAGGAGAAATCAAAACTACCCCTGCACCTGCTGAGTCTTTGGTACTGGCCCCATCAAAATACATGGTCCAAACTGAAATGCTCTTATCATCGGTTTTCTATTTAGTGGGCTTCACAAGATGCATAGGACTTGATTGACAATCATCTATTTGAAGAATGCACAAGCCAAAATCTATATCCATAGCATAAATAGGATGATTTACAGAATTTTTTGCATCGTTGATCATATAGGCAAGTTGATTCTCTCTATAAAGTCTTTTTAGCTCTCCTCCAAACACCAAGATCATACCATACAAAAGATCCATCTGTAAGGTACATCCTAACCTTTTTCTCCATGGATGAGACAAGAGGAGTCCAAACTTGGGTGGGATATCAGTAACCACCACATCCATTACCATGCTTCTCATTGGCAATTGGGAAAGGTTTATAACAAGGTCTTTTATGAGGCCAAGGCATCTGACTTTCCTAGAGTCAAATGAGAAGAGGTCATGATATGGTTTGGTAACCTCAAGCCCAATCTCATCCATCACTGCTTTGGGCATAAGATTATGTGATGCTCCTGAATCAAGCAAGCAGTTGTGGAGGATCTTATCATGGACATTTAGGGATATATAGAATGGTGGACAAGAATCATCTTGGTCTTCTATCATAGGCCCTATAGTTACTGTTGGCTTGTCATCTTGTAGGTTTACAAAATCAGCAGATGAAGAGGTCTTCGGTTCAAAGGACTTCAGGATGGCATACCTAAAGATATCATTCTTCATGAGTTTGGTTAATGGCATAGGTATCTTTGCTTTCTAAATTTTTGATTCGAAATTAAAAGAGAAAGATGATTTATCAGAAGATTTTGCCTCGTTGGAAGGAGATTTGAGAATGACTTGCTCCTTGGCTAGGGGATCTGTTTGCTTCTGATATTTTTTTGTAGGAGTGGAGGTCTGTTTTACAGGAGCAGTAGGATTCTTGGCAACAACTTCTTTATTCTTCACAGGAGAAACAAGCAATGGTTTAGGGGCTGCATTTTTGGATCTTAAATTATAACCTTTCTGATCATCCGTCAGGTAGACAGATTCTTCAATACTTTCCTCATGAATTTGCTGGTTCATCATGGCTTCTTCGTAATCTACTTGTGTCAAAAAGGAGGAATCATTTTCATCACCAAAAGAATTTATCTCATCTGCTTCTTCAACTTCATCCTGAGATGGCTGATGTTCTTCTTCTAACATTGCATTCTGAAAAGGGGGTTTGATTCTCTGACCATCAGCTGCATTCTTGTCTCTTTGAAGGATCTGGACTTGTTGATTATTCCTTCTATAAGGGAAAGCATTCATATTTCTTGAGACAAAAGCATTTGGATCTTTTGTCCTTGCTAGTTTTTGATTCTGGATCTTCAATTTGACATTTCAGATGTCAAGTTGTCCAACATCTTTGCCATCTTTTCCATTTTACTATTAGAAGAAGAAGGGGGCTCAACAACAGACTTCTTTCTCTCGACCTTTCCTTTGAGATTCTGAGATTCCATAATGTTTGATTCAACTTCGAGGGCAGCATCTTTCATTAAAGAAAGTGTGGCTGATCTTCTTTCTCTGAGGATTAGACAAAAATCTGGATCAAAGGCAGCAGAGAATGTGATCTTTGTCGATCCATCACTTGGTTTGATCTCTGCAGGGATCTTGCCAAACATTCTATTAAACCTTTTGATGAAGTCTGAGACCGACTCTCCATCTTCTCTTCTTAAGTTTCCAAACTCAGAAATGTAATATAGTACATCTCTTCTTTCTCCCCAATGTTTTAAGAATACCTCATCTAGTTGTTCAATACCTGTGACTGAATTTGTCGGTAGCTCTTTGAACCACTTCCGGGCTTGGCCATCCAAACTATGCACAAAAACTCTGGTCCACACATCTTCTTCTGAAATGTCAATATTTTCAGAATAAGCATAAAAAGCCTCTATATGTTCTTCAACAGTATAATCCCCAGCTCCGGTAAACTTTGGCATATATTTCTGATAGTCTCTGGTTGGCATGGAAGATAAGGGATTGGAAAAGACAAGTGGAGCATACCTATTTGCCAAAATCTATTTCATCTTGGTTAAAGGGGCATCCATGTTAGTCTTGGGGGTTGATACAGAAGAAGAATTTGCAGGAGATAAAGGTTGAGATGGGATGACTGCGTTTAAATAAAATGGTTGTCTCACTTCACTTTGAGCAGAATTTTCAAAAAAGGGTGCAAAATAAGAGGCCTTATAAAAATGACCAAGCAACAAGGCTAAACTTTCTTCTCCCTTAGAGGATAGATCATGTAAAATATCTTCAAGAATAGGCAGATTAGTATGAGTGTAGAAAACACCTTATGTAGGCTTGGTGGGTGAGGAATTCAAAGAAGATGAAGAAGAAGTTTATTTTTGCTGAGGGGACCCTGTAATTATCTCTTTAAGATTGGATGAAATATCATGCTCAAGAACAAAGTCAGTAACATTAGAGGAAAATGAAGGTTCCTCTACCTTCAATATTTCAGATAAATTTTCAATCTCCTGAGAACTATGAGTTTCAGCAGCAGGGGATTCAACTAGAGGCCTTTTAGATATGAAAGAAGAAGTGTTGGTTTGAATACTTGAATTTGATGTCTTTGTAGATCTGGAAGCTCATCTTTGTAAATATTTTCCCTCATTGATGATCTTCTCAGGGTTAGGAACTGGTGTTGTCAGTGGGCCTTCTTGGTTTGCCCTGGTGTGAGCTCTTTTTGGAGCCACTTCATTTCAATGGAGTTGCAAGATAGATAGTTACAACCCAAATGATGTCCAGGCTTTGTCTATCATCAAAGTTGGATCTATGTTGTCTCCCAAGGAAGCTGAGCTTCGATCTCCCCTCCCCATCAATGGCGCCAATTTGTTATCACTCCAGGAAACTCTCCTAGGTTGTAAGTCAGAGATGCCTAGTAACTTAATCTTTTGGTAATTGTTTTCTCAATAATAAGTGTGGGTTTGGATCAAGTCAGATGATTGAATCATTTCTTACTCAAAACATGCATGAACACATTTAGATGGACAAGGCTTTCAATCACAAATGTTCAGAGAGTTTACAAATAAAGAGATGTATGAAGAAATAATTATTATAACAGCAGAATCACATATAAAGCATATATGAATGGCCAATTACAATAATCACAGGAATACTTGCAAATTTTAACTTATGAATGCAATGATAAGATGACAGTTATCGGGCATAAACAAGCATAACAACATGAATATAATATCTAGGTGCAAGTACAGAATAGACAAGAAGATGAAATATGAACAAGTTATGGCAAAAGAAGCTTGTATAACTTAATATGAAAATGAGAAGTTTGAGTACATAATATGAAAAAAGTCTCCAAAGTCGAACCCTTAGTTCCTATTATACCTTTAGATTTATAGCTTTACAATGTAGTTTTGAGATCCTAAAAGCATGGATCAAATATGCTAAAGCTAGAAAGTCAAAATTCAGTTTGCAAAAGATATGGAATGATCCCCAAAAATGAGGTCAATCCCAGATTTCATGGTCTTCATATCCTGTAGAGTCATGGTGTAGTGCAGACTAACCTTCCAAGGCTGAGTGATGACTCTTCCTAAAGATACAATTTCGAATTTGTTGAGGTGAGCAAGCATCCTGATTTTTTGCCTTTGTCAAAGGTACCAAAAATGATTGAAACACCTCTTCTTTCCCTTATCCATCAAAAATATCTATTGTATCTGATTTGACAATTCAACAATTGTCCATTCCAAGGGGTTTCAAACCATTCGAACTCAAAAAACTTCGATCTGTGCAAAAATTCGGTCATTATGGCAGTGACAGAATTTCGGTGGTTAAACTAGAAGACTCCTGAGTGAATTAACTACCGAAATCTCTATTTTCGATGGTTAATGAATAGTTGTCCTGTTCTCCTAAACCACCAAAACTTCATCTTTGAGAAAATTTCAAAATTTGCAAAAATGATTACCTTGATTCTTTGTTGAATGTTCAAGGTCTTTTGGACGATGCAGCCCTTGTTCATGCAGATCTATGAACTTTGACTGGCTGTGTGGAAGGCTCTGGTGTATCTACCATGGTTGTATCTATGTTGGCTAGAGTCTCCAAACCTGTTTTATCCTATGTTGGCGATTGAGAATATTTTAATTTGAGCCTTAGAATTCTGAGCTGTCTGTACAACTTCATGTTCTCCCTTATCAACACCCTGTTTTTGTCTTTGATCTTGTCATGCTTTTCTTTGAGGGTTTGGTTTATTTTGAAAAGATCTGCATTTCTTTCATTCAAGTCTATATTATCCTTTTTAATAACTCTTTCCAAAACTTCCATTTCATAGACTTGTTGCAGGAGCTTATTGATTTTCCATGCCCTAGATGCTTTAGGCTTACTTGAAGAGGATTTTACCAATGGTGGATTGTGTGCCTCTGGAGGAGTTGGTGAAGCTAAGTTGGAACAATTGTCTGCAACTTGTCCAGCCTGTACATTACCTTGTGTCTCTGCTAACTCCTGTTCTGGTTCTGAATCACTATAGGGTAGGTTTAAAGGGTTACTTCCTTCTACAGGGTCCTTGGACTGCTCACCCTCAAACTATAACTTTCTTTTGATTCTTTTATTTTTAACAAATGATGATTTTGTCGGATCTCTTAGTGGTGAGATACCCTTCCATTTTCTATGACTGATTTTAGGAGTAATGGTATTCTTAGTGGAAGCCTTTTTACCCTTCTCCTGCTGTTGCCAGTCAGTCTAGAATTCATTCCAGAAGAGGAAGTAGTTACAATCTACCTACCTTTTCTTCAATGACTCTTTGACAATGAGAGTAATGAGTCCTTGATGAGAAAATATACTTTCCACCTTAGTGGGATTAGCCTTGACCTGTCTATCCATTTTAGTGAGGGCTTTGTGCAAGTAAAATGGTAAATTGATGCGAGATCTCCCTGTGCAGTGATTTAAAAGTTTAAAGTGGTAGAACATGACTCTATTGTATCTATCTTCACAGGTGATATAAACAAAGGTTGCCTTCAAGAGAGATTGCCATTTAGGTTCCAGATAAGACATTGGTATGTCTTTTTTCCATGTAAGATCTTTGTGCAGAGGCTGTAGGTAGGACCTAAATTCAATAGTTGAAGGTACCGTTGATTTGAACCAACAATCACCTGTTCTGGGAAGACCTGTGAACTCAGCTATGGCTGCCTCATCAACCACAAACTACTCCTTTCCTACTGTTGTTGTTCTTCCATCATACGAGCTAGAAAAAGTCTCAGATACCTGTTGATGAAAATCTGCAAGTTTTTCACAATATGTATAGACTCCAGTCTTCTTGAAGAACTCGACCACCTCAAGGTGCGCATTAGGGCACCAAACTCCATCCAATTCGGCCCTTAGAACTGACCCTGCTTTTAGCATTAGTAAATGTTGACTGTACCTGTGATTAAGGAAAAACTTTGTGCCAGGTAGACAAAGACTCTATGATTTAGGATGACAAAGAGTATGACTCATAGAAAAGCAAATGGGATAGGGTGGCACAGAGTTTGGATCGCTAAGCTCAATCACTAACCGAGTTTAGGCAACAGACTGACTGAAAACATGCCAAAAAATTTGAGTTTCGGTGGGATATACATTTAAATTGAAACAATATGGGTTTTGAACTTACCTGATGACTTGCCCTGGCTTGATTGGTATGACAATTGGCTTGAGAGTGATTTGCTGGACTCTAACTGTGCTCGACGATCACCATGAGAAACGAGATTGTGATCTTTGGATATGCGTTTGCTTGATGAAATCACGGGCTCAAGACTGTCTCAATAACTCCCTAATTCGAATTGATAATGAATGGAGATCAAATCAGAGATTAAACGGGGTCATAATGGATTGCGTACTCATGACTAGAAATGGTGAGAGACTACCTGACTAATCATTTCTGTTAGTCGGGAAACACGCATGAATTTTTGTATCTTCGCCGAGTCTTAATTTTGAAAAGACAAATGCAGGTTAAAGGACAACAGGATATCAATCTTCAGATAGATATAACAAGAACGTGCATACCTTACCACCTTCATGAGCTTTCTTCAGTTATGTTTTCATCATTGTGCCAATTGACAACTGGCTCGTGCGAAAGCACGGGCTTTTCATTTTTCCCATTGAATAATTTTCGGTAGTTAACTGCGCTTTTGCTTTTCTTTCTTAATTACCGAGAAAAAAGGATTTTGATGGTTAATGAGTGAGTTTCAGGCTCGCCTAAACCACCGAAACCTGAGATTCTATCTTTTGCTTGACCAAACCAAATCAAAATTTCATTCTGAGGTTATTTACAAAAAATAGACTCTCTAACCTACCTACAAAAATTTAGGAATAAATTTTGGACCACAACCTATCACCTCAAAACAAAATTTCCACCAATTTATTTGAGGAGATAACAACAGGCATGGAGATCGATTACTCAAACTTTTCCCCGAAGATTCAGGCTTCGATGATTTATCACTGCTTCCAATACACACAACACTTGCAAAGTGTTGATCGCCAAAAAGGGTAGATCTGATGGCCCATATTCAACCACCAGATCGATGGATCTACGCTTCTTTCACACTCTGGGATTCGACGATTTCTCCATAACACTTTTCCACAAATCTCCTGAATCGCCCAAAAGGAAATTACACCCAATTATCAAATTGACAGTCCTCAAGCTCCGACAGATGGATGACTCAGATCTCTTCTCTTCAGGCTTTGGTTATTTCTTTTGGTCGTCCACATGACACAACTTCTCATATATCTTGAAGTTGAAACTCTGAAAGACTTTTCCTTCTACCATGTGTCCCCTTCATGATCGACAAATAGGATGCTTTTGGGACTTCATGAGTTTCCTTCCTGTATGCATGACGACAAAATTTCACTGAAGTGCCAATCCCCAAGCTATGGGATATTTCTCCATGCATCCTCCTCCAATGGATGACTAGGATGGAATCTGGCCTTTGGACCTTTGGGAATCCTCACAACACTGCACTATGTTTCCTTCGAAGTTTTGAACCTCCGGACTTCTGGATCTATTTCCACGTGTCCTTCCTCTAATTAATGGTCTATATCAAATCCAAACTTCAAGAAACTGGAGAGATTGAACTCCAATTCCCTCTATTCTCCCAAAGTGTCTATCCTTCAGAACTTCTGATCTGGTGCCACGTGTCTCCTCCCAATTAATGGTGAGGATCGGCTCCGCTCTTTGGAACTTAGGGGGATTTGACCCATCCTAGACTTTGTTCTCATGTATGGATGGTCTTCCGGACTCAGCAATCCATTGATATCTGTACTCTGATCCAATATCTACGATGTGCTATGAATTTTGCGCCTTCAGGAATATGCACACCTTCTTGACCAAATTCCTCCATATTACTGGGGCTTCGAACTTCGGGATATTTTGATGTGTGTCCTCCTCTGATCAACGTTTGATAGTGACTCCAACCTTTGGGACTTCAGGAGTCCTCAACCCCAACCCACTTTCCATTCTAATCTTCTGGACTGTCAAGCTCCAGGATTGAATGACACTTATCCCACTGCTTCAATGGATGGGATGTGCTCCGACACTTCAGAGCCTCAGGTCTTCCTGAATTTTTACGCCCTATGTACTTGTTCTTCTAGAGCACTGAGGCTTCATACCTTATCCGATTCATTGACACACATCCCTCTTGAATGGGCAGCTGAGATGGACTCTGGCTCTTCGAATCTTTATGAGTCTTCAACACTCCTACACCTATGTTCTCTCAGACTACTGATATTTCTGATACAATCGATCCATGGACACATGTCCTTACAGATGTATGGTCCTGGTTTACTTCGAATCCAAAGACTTCACAAATATTGTCTCCTCCGAAACAAAAACTTGAAAACCTTCAAACTTATGAAGTTCATAGGATACATAGGGTTAAACCCCGTGCAACTTACTTGGATCAGATGACTGTCGATCCTCTTGCCTAGATCCAACAACTGGGATCTATTTTCCTCCATCTATTTTCCTCCATACACACTCCTCCTCGAGTCTGGACTCATATATAATGGTCCATATTTCTATTGATAGAAAATATGGCAACTACTGTAGCTTCTCCTCTTCACACTGCGCTTTCCTTCAAAAAAAGGATTTCTCAACAAATTCAAAGGTTTGGCCTTTGATATTTTCTTCGACAAGCCCACCTCCTCGGCTTTCACTGTACGTCCTGAGATTGAAATGATTTAAAATTCAAAGGGGCTCGACCCTTTGAATGTTTATCTCCTAAAGTGCTTTATGTTTGGCCTCTTCTTGCGTTCCAAAGACGCTACTCCTCCCGAGCTCTAGACTTTGAAATAACTCATTTTTGCGCTCACGTTGTGCTTTCCTCATAGCCTAGGACTCATACCACCTCTTCCTTATTCACTCCTTTCATAGGCCTTGCACACACTTTCTCTATCTCTCCTGAGATTCTTAGTTTCTCATACTTCAGAGGGGTCTCAACCCTTTTCTCCCTAAAAAAGGATTTATTTTTCCATCCTGGCACTTCTGTGCTCTTCTCCTCCAAATCCTTTTCCAAAACTTTCAGAGTGTTCCTTTAGAAATCTCCTCATTGTCTTCTCTCTTCCTTCTGATATTTTACCAACAATGTGTTGGTTTTGTACAATCCTTGCACTCATCTCCTTACATCCTAAATTCTAAGAATTCACTTGTGCACTCCTTGTGCTCTCTGTGTAGACTTTCATTGCCCCTCTTGAGCTTTACCTTCTCATGTTCCCTCTTGGAAACCTTCTCACAAAAATCAAAATAGAGTTCTCATGCACTCCTTGCGCCTACTCAATGTAGTCCTTGTAGAGCCCTTAGAGTATTCAGTAAATATGGTATGTCTTCTTTAGAGTGTTCAACAACTCTGATGTGCCCTCCTTACATAGTTTCCCTTTCTTTTGATTTTGATATTTTTCTGGTGTGCCCTCCTGGCATGCTCTTCTCTGAACTCAAGATAGAGTTCGAAACACACTCCTTGTGTTGGCTTCACAGATTTTTCCATCTCTCTGGTGTGCACTCCTTGCACAATCCTAGAGCCCAGAACACTCAAAAATTCACAAAGATAGAGAAGTCTATCTAAACCTGCATAGGGAACTAATATGCATCTAACAACATCCACACATATACACAGAAAACATTCAGAAAGTAAAAATTCAACACACATAAAAACGCAGAAACCTTATATGCAAGAAAAACTACTTTTGTATTATATATTAATGTTGATTACACTGTATACAATGTTTACAAGGATGGACTGCAACTAAGTCTCAACTCTTCTCCTTTCCTCTCTTGAGCTCTCTCAACTCTCTCATCAACAACTCATCAACAAATGATTCCAAACACTAATTAATTTTGATACAATATATTTTTACAAAAGAGGGGCTCCTCGAGCCTTCCCTCCAACTACCTACTCACATTGAATTGCATTAAATTACAATAAATGGACCTCTAGTTTGCATCATAACTAAGCCTATCTACCTTCCAGTCATTAAAGGCGACTTCACATGCAACCTATACAAAGGAATATGGATTGTCTTTCCTTGAGCCTTACAATATTAAATTCCATTTAATTACATTAAAAAAAATTAAATTGGGCACAAAATGAGAGGGTTGGTACCTCTCTTCCCTTGGAATTTGTTCCTCCAAGTGCGTTGATACACTAGTTTGATGGTTCTTCATGAGGTGGAGAATTGCTCCTGCATCAGTTTCTTGACCTGAAGAAAAAATTGTATATGTTTTGTGACATGATTTTACCTGGCTTTGAACCAACTTCTCTTTTTGGTCACATCCATGAATGAAGTCAAAATTGACATGAATGACTCAGACACCTAAAAATTTTTAAGTTTACAGTTGATGGTAACTCAGAATATGGTTGTTGGTTTATGTAACATATTTCCCCATGATGGAGTTTGTAAAGGATGTATGTTTGGCAAGCATCATTAGGCACACTTTGACTCTGACAGAGAATGGAGAGAAAAAAAAGTTATGGATATTTTTCATAGTGATATATGCTACATCAATCTACTTTTCTTAGAAGGTGCAAGGTATATATTGACTTTCATTTATGATCTCTCTCATTTCCTTGGGTTTATTTTTTGGAGAATAAAAATCTTGTATTTGAAAAGTTTGAAGAATTTAGACCCATTAGTGAAAATTAATGTGTCCAACCCATCAAGTGCCTAAGATCATACAATGGTAGTGAGTATGTAAATCAACCATTTGAAGACTACCTAGTTTAATCTGTTATTGAATGGTAGAGGTCAATCCCTTATACACCTCAGGAGAATGGTGTTGTTGAACACAAAAATTAGACATTAGTTGAAATGTCTCGATGTATTTTGTAGGAAAAATATTTTCCTCCTTGCTTATAGGTTGAAGTTGTCTATTACGAAAATTACCTTCTCAATTACATCTTGACTCACATTGTTCCTTTGGTGACTCCAGTCAAGTGATGATGTGGACAATATTTCACCCTTTTTATTGTGTACCTAGATGGGTTGCTAATTCCATTGATGCTATTGGACCTAATGTCAGTGATATTTCATTAGGATAAGAAACTTGTAGCTAGATGAAACATGCCGGTGTTGCATTGATGACTTTTTTACTTGAAACCTATGATTTTATTACCTACTCAGATGCACAAGGACAACCTGAATGGGAGTAGGCTATGTAAACATAATTAGATTCTTTTTAAAATAATATAACTTGGGATTTAGTTCCCCAACAATAAGGAAATAATGTTTTGAAGTGTTGATGGGTCTAAATGATCAAATTTACCTTTGAAGGTGTTGTTGAGCATCATAAATCTCACTTGGTTGCGAAAGTATTTTCTCAACGAGATGGCATAGAATACACTAAGATTTTTTCCCTTGCTGTGAACATGAAATCTGTTAGACTGATTCTTTCTCTTGTTTCTCTATTTGGATGGAAGATCCATTAGATGGATGTGAAGAGTGCCTTTCTTCATGGTGACCTATTTGAAGAAATTTTTATGGAACAACCTTTTATTTTTATGACAGATTCTGACCTGGTTTGTGAACTTAAGAAGTCCCTTTATGGTTTTTGTTGTCTCGCTTGCGTACATCATTCCTAAAGATGGGGGTTTGATGACCTAGGGTTCATATAGAGTTGACTAGAAAAACCCCAAGGCATCGGCATATCAATCCTCAGTGTAGGACTAAGGAAGGTCTCACCTGAGATATCATCAGAATGATAGAGACCATGTGGTATTGTGTCATATATGAAGGCTTAAAATATACTAGGAATCCACTCGAGATTATATTCCCACATTTCCTTACAGTTCATTATGATATTAGTAACATGCAACATTACCATATTCATCCACTGAATTCATAATCAACACAATAAATGACATGAAGAACACCAAATTAATATTATTTCCATTCAGAAAGTGGCATACAAAGACCAAGAGACTCATTATTCATCAAGAATAGTGTTCTACACTCTCATGCATTCTATAAATGAGGCATTACAAGACTCCATGCACTTTCGATCAAACTATGCACATAATACTAAGCTGGTTCTACTACAAACTCCTTACAAAATTATTACATCCCCATAAAAAAATAATACCCAAACTCACAACATGACTCATGCAAAAATGAGCCAGACTAATTCTTTCACTATTGTAGACCTCAAACGTGTTGACCTCTCTGTGTGTATTCATTACTTCTTTTTCTTTTCTTATGTGCGTTGACTCTCTGCCACTTTCTCCTCTACTCCAATCACTCCTTTAACTACCAGGTTTTAATGCTTCTACCACTCACATGTATCCCATGTAGCCTCTTTGGAGTCGTGGAAATCCTAATGAACTTGTAAAATCATCCCTTAAATACTCTGTGATCTCTCATGCTACCTGATTTAATCATTTAGAAATCTTCTCGAAGATATCCTTCTTGATTTTAAATGCATGTGGTATATTCTTGATTCCTGGAATGCATTGTAGAGATATAACTATCATGTGTGCCTTATTTAATCCATCGCGCAGCTACTGATGTACAAGCAAAACTAGACTGCATGAACAAATGTTCTTGTGCACACATTTAATATTTACCCCAAAAACTTTGGGTGCCAATAGGCCCCCAACACTATTACTTGTCCCATCCTTGATATAATGGACTTGATCACAGTGTAACTGAAGCCACGAAAGGAACTATATTCATGATTTTCTAAAGGAACTCCCATAATTGACTCTCAGTGTCGTCTAGGGTGGCATGTAGTTGCTGAGTGAGAAAAATCACATTGTTTGTATCAATCATTGTGACTTGAGGAGCTTGAAGGTCAATATGATCCATTTTCTTGAGCATGGGGTAAACTACGAGATGCGTTTTTGTGAGCTAAGTGTAGAAAATATGGGCCTTATTGGCCACATCACTAGCCAACTTAGAAATAGTTTTCTTTTATTCCTGAGCAACAATGATCTCCTTGGTCTTGCTCGTGATAGTTATCATTGCATTTTGGCACTCACCCAAGGTTAGGGAATCCAAACTTATCTTCTATTGGGCCATCTCTACTTAGTCCACATGAACCCTTTCATAAATAGAGTTGATTTCTAGTATATTTTTCAATTTGTTCCAAAGTTTAAAACTCTACTCAGCCAACCCTGATTTTTTTTTAAGTTAGGACTAGCTGTCTTGGAGGGAGTCCTCAGCCACTGTTAATGGCTAGGCCTGGGAGTATGATTCTTGTTGCATGAAATTGCAAGTATTCAGTGCTCCCCGGTGTATCGTACAAGGGACTAATCGCCTCTTGTGGATCCTTGAAATCTAGCGGTGGTGAGTTTACCAATCACCTGTGGGTTTTGGTGTAACAACATTCATACTACCAACAACTGGTATCAGAGCTAGAGGTCAGAGCTAGAGGTCACGAGTTCGATACACACTCGGCGTGTGCTGAGGGGGATATTGTTGCACAAAATTACAAGTATTCAGCGCTCCCCAGTGTATCATACAAGGGACTAATTGCCTGTCATGGATCCTTGAAATCTGGCAGTGGTGAGTTTACCAATCACCTGTGGTTTTTGGTGTAACGACAGTCGTACTACCAACAATTCTTTGATAAAATTAAGGAGTTTAGTGTGATTGGACATGGAAACCTCATGTTGTGTTGTGGTTTTTGAATGTGTAGTGACTTCGACAAGATGAAGCATTTGAAGATCATGTGGTGTAGCCTTTACCTCCTGTCATGTAAGAACTTATTTTTGTAGCTATGAATTAGTATTAGTATGGGCTGTGAATTATTTTTTTAATTGTTGGCATAGTTTTTCATGTACCCATGTGAGATTTTGGTTCCTCTCCCTGAGCACATTTAAGATTTTGGTGACAAAACTTTGCATGTTGGGAGTAGGTACATGCACATGATCATGCTTGTACTTGGATGAGTTAGACGAGACCACAACCAATGGTATCACTCTTAGCACCCTTTTCTAGATCATTCCTAGGGCTTCTTCAAATTGCAGCTCTTGAGGACGGGAACCTAGTGGTGAGGGGAGAGCCAATTGTTTCTAAAGGGAATCAAACTTCCCCACGACATCCTTCTAGAAAATTTGTTTTCATGACAGTTGTGTGTCCAGTTCCTTGAAAAAATTGGAATGGTTGGCCACCTATTTTCCTTCTTGTAGTTCCATGGGACTGGATTCTAACTAATTCATGGTGTTTTTTTGGTGGCACCTCCCCGTACCTTGACATGGGCATACATTCAACCATGTGGAAGGCTCTAAGACCTCTTATTTGATCTAAGGGGAATCTGATGTTGACATACATTCTTCCTCCATATTAGGGTCTATATTAATAAGAGGCAAGCCCTATGTCTAGGAGGACCATTTCTATTTCTGAACACCATCATCATCTTCTTTGAAGTCCTCTTCACTATGCATTTTCTCTTCCATATTATGTGGTCCTTTCTTAGTAGAACTAGAGGCTTGGTGCATCTAGGATCTAGAATCCATGTCTCTACATCAAGTGGTAGTTGCAACCCATTTATTTCCTATGATTTCTTTTTTATTATCTCAAATTGTGATTGTAATTCGATAAATTGAGGTTGGTGATCTGTCAACCAGTCCACAAGACCCATTAGGATGTCCTTTTCTGTAATGAAATAGGGGATCATGGCCTGATCCTTGTCATTGGTTGTGCGAGGGTAAAAAAATACTTTATGGAAATCACATTAAAAATAAATATAGTTGGTATACCTTTTTAGGATCCATTTGGGTATGTAGACCATTTCATTGGCGACAATGATCAATTCCGTAAACTATTTTTTAAATTCCTTTGCATGATAAGCTTCGATTATTGGTTCCTTGGTGCGTTGGAGAGATAAGAATCAGCGAGAAATGAATAGTGGTGCCCCCTCTGTGTTGTATTTTTCCCTATAGGTGGCTTCCATAAGATCATACCAAGAAAGAGGATTACCCAACTGTAGTGAAATTTATTTTCCGAATCTTGGTCATCCATACATTTGTCCACAAAATCATTTAGCAAGTACCAAGACCAAGCCATTTGGACACCTCCATCACATCATTCAGTCATAAGGAAAACACCAAGGTGGAATTCTTCATTCCAACACTTTCCTAAAATATTGTAGAAAAATAGTTTATGTTGCAAACATGAATGGTAGATTGTTAATCTCAGGGATCACAACCATGTGCTTCCCTCTACATGTTCCAAAATTGGTGTAGACTTCCTCTTGTCGTGTGTCTTTTTCCTTGATGGTAATGGTTAGATATTCATGGGATATGGGGAGAAATGAAACATGGTGCATTGTATTATGTTTTACAGGGTATGGATGATCAAGCCATAGATAACCACCTTGCAACCTAGTAAGGAGAAAGAAAACACATGACTAAACCATTCGGTCCCAAAAGAAATGGGGAAAATTGAGTAAGTTGAGAATGTTAGACTTTCGTAGGGGCTTCACCCATTTCTACCTAAATGGAATTTTTGTTCCACCTTCTCACTCGATGACACATGCATACTTGTTGAATTGGATTTCCGGGAACTAGTTTGGATTGTGAACATTGTGTTGTGTACATTTGAGGACTAGAATTTTCCCCAATTTTGGCCCCTTAAAGCTTAGTCCAAATAGAATTATTGGTTCTGAAATTGAGTACTCTTTCATCGTCCTGGACTTTTTTCATGTGTGGGGTCAGCTCGAGGAATCCATTCTAGTTGTTAGCAACTGTGGTATCCTAAGTTGCGTTTGTAAATCTTGAAACCACCTCGGACTGAACAAAAGAGGACAACTTGGATTGTGCATAATCAAAGATATTTTGTTCATTGGTGGGGCTCATGTTATCTTTCCAATGTTTGGATATGGATAAAGGAAACTGTGAAATATGAGTAAGTGAAAATAAATAGCAGTCAATGAGACAAAATAATCCATTCACCTAGAAGCACTGTGACATCCATGTCACATTCCACAAAGGTCTCATCCCATATGGTTTTGAGTTTCTTCCCACTCCTTGCTATTCTTCAGCCAACAATCCCTTTAATCCATCCATCAAAGTTGTCTCAGTGGGTGAGTATATTTCTTTGCATCCTTTATGATTTCCTTTCTTCCAACCAATATAATTAAATTTCCACTCATTCCAAATTAGGAAAATATCTCCCCCTTATGAGTCCATTAATTCCTTGATTTTTCTCGAACCAAACTAAATCTGTTTGGTGTAACTCATCATCGCATCCAAATTTATTATACCCAGAAGTTTACTCTGCCTAATCTTTTAATTTGACTCTAACTTCTCTGCACATGCTCGAAGTGTTACTCTTTGGGGTTGCCACACATGATCTCTACACATCTCTGCATCAAATTTCCATATCTCAATCTATCACATCAACCCATGGTAGGTTACAATGCTTCTTCACGTAGATCCAACTTCCCATTATTCTCCATGGAGGATATTCAATAATCGTAGATCGACATGGGGGAACATGTTGACCTCCCAATTCGATAATAGAGTCAACCTTAGGCATGTGGAGCTAGTTTTTTCACTGGAGAGGAGCTGGAGGAATCTGATAGACATAATCACTTATCGATAGAGTGCATGGGGATTTCAAATATATTCTGCACACACCCTATCGCTACTCACAAGAACACATACACCTGGATTAACCCTTTCCCTTATGGAGTCTTCTATAGCTTCTCATAATGCCAGCCTCTAACATTTCTTCAACCATGCGCTCAATTTCACTCTTCTGGGCATAAGGGTATTTGTATGGCCTGATGTTAGGAGGAACACTCCCCGGAATTAGGTTAATTTAATGATCATGATTTCGAGTGGGTGGGAGACCCTTGGGAATATCTTCAAATACTTTGAAATGCTTATCAATGATCCTTTGGAGATCTTGAGGAATATATGGTTTAGATGTTTGAACATCTAGTGATCATAGTTGTGCAATAATGCCTTGATGCCCCTTTTTCAATAATTTTGTCATGCCGTTAGAGCTTATCACCTTACCGGGCTTCCCTGTGATACCTCTCAACTCAATTTCTTTTCCTTCTAATAAAAATTTCATGAAAAGTTCTTGAAAATTAAAAGCCATTGTTCCTAATGATTGTAACCATTGGATTCCTAGTACAACATCTGCACCACCCATGGGTATATCAATCATTGGACTATTCATTACATATTCCCCCATAGTAAGATTGATCTTATTGCATTTTCCTGAGCAATTGATAGTTCCTCCATCTGCAATCATTACCTGAAACTCTGGCGCTGGATATACAAAGCAATTGAGATCTTCGACTATTTTATAGTGAATGAAATTATGAGTACTACCAGAATCAATTAGGACTATTACCTTTTTCTTTTTGATGTATCCTTTGATCTTGAGGGTTTCAGGAGTGCTAATTCCAGCCAATGCATTACACGATATCGTGGGGGTCAACTCTTCAGATGAAATTGCTTCTACATTTTCATCTTGAGATGGTTCTTGTTCTTGTTCTTCTTCCTCTTCACAATCTATGTAGAATAATTTCTTCTCACCACACTTATGTCCCTTGTTGTACTTGCTGTCACAAATAAAGCATAAACCTTTTGCTTTTATTTCCTCCAATTGTTGAGGTGTCAACCTTGTAGGTTGAGGTGTTTTAGGAGAAGGAACATTGTTCTCTCTATAGACGTTAGGATAGGTCCTTCTAGTAGCCATAGCCATATTTTTACTTTCAACATTTCTTGCCA
>ML779325.1:559898-573019 GCA_009831015.1 Picea engelmannii
CTTCCATTGAATCCATCAACTTAGCTTCCATTGAATCCATCTTAATATCCAACTTAGCTTCCATTGAATCCATCTTATTTTGTAGTTCATTTATGTCCCTACACATTTCTTCACCTTCATCAAGAGTCCAAGTAGGATTTTCTAGAGGCTTATTTGGTGTAGAAGTTACCTTTTTGGGTGGCATGTTGGCCGAGTATCACTTTTGAACCTTGATTTTGAGGTGGTTTTGCTAGACAATATTTCTTCTATTGTATCTCCCAAGTTTCAGCCCTTCTAGGTATGAAAATTTCCTTTATGCATTTCTCTGATATGTCTTCTCTGTAATGCCACAGGTCTAATCAAAATTGGATGTGCCAAGTGGAATTTATGGTAACTTCCCCACAACTTGCTGATTTTTGGCCTTTCCAGGAGATCTCACTTGTATAGTGTGCCCCGCACAAAATAATTGATATAAAATTATGGAACTCGCACCCAAAATACTAAAGACTGTCCATGATCCAATGCAACCAGTCCCATGCAATTTGGATACTCTAGGAAGAAGTTATGATTGTTTTACCCGGAACACCTTTTTGAGACTAGTCAATAGGACTAGTCAAATAGCCTATGTTACACAGGGTGTATCTACAAATTTAAGATGACCTAGAAGCTGAAATATTTTCCACAGATACAATTATAATTTTTGTAAATGGACTCCAATGTTCAAGGTCTGAAACGTCACAGAAACGTTTTTATAGCGAAAATTCCACAATGACTCATTTCATGATGATTCCAGAACCCGATCTTGTACAAGCTGTATCTCCGAACGTATAAGGCATCAGGAGATGAATTTTTAACCCAACGTACCTTGATATGTCTTCTAAATACCCTCTAATCCGTTCCTTTTGAAACGTTGTAGAAAAACATTTATAGTGAAAATTCCACGGTGTCTCAGATGTAGCAGTGAAACCCCAAGACCTTGAGCTCTGATACCATATGTTAAGAACCAAATATCAATATAACATAGAAAATCCTCAGAAAAAGTACTCAACGCCTTGAAAAAGAGATAATTTCAGATAATAAACCTCTTCGAGGGGGCAAACTCCTTTTACCCCACTTAAATGTTCAAGTACATGATGCTTCAAAATGAAAATGTCTCCTTGGTATATATAGGAGACTAGGAGGTATAATTACAACTAATGGCCTAAAGCCGACATAAATAAAATAACATTACTAATCTAAATTACAACTAATGGCCTAAAGCCGACATAAATAAAATAACATTACTAATNNNAATTACAACTAATGGCCTAAAGCCGACATAAATAAAATAACATTACTAATCTAAATTACAACTAATGGCCTAAAGCCGACATAAATAAAATAACATTACTAATCTAATATGCCCCAATTAAGGGGTAATGAGCCAATATTAGGGCTTAACAAATATGATCATGATGCACTTCCCACCACTACGTGGGTATACCTACTAACACTATATCGAGGGTGCATACTTGATGGAGGAAAGGAATGTGCTGCATCTAGACAATGAAATTATCCAATGGGTATGTCCCATCGAAATGGTAGAATACAAATTCATTGTTTCCTTCCATAGTGGTTGTTGGGGTCCTATAATCATAGGTAACTTGATTCTTCAACTACTTATTTGGCGTTGCTCCCGTGATGACAACATCTTTCTTGCTGGGATCTATTGATTCCATTTCCCCCCCTTCCATCTGTTTCGCCCAATCCTTCATCATCGTTGCACCCTTCAGTCCCTCACCCTTCACTTCATCACCCCTTTGCCAATTTTATCCCTGCATGAATAAACAAACTTAGGATAGTAAAATATTGATTAGTTTAATAAGGTAATTGATAATAAACAAATAATTAGATTAATTAATAGTGTTAATATTAATTGAATTAGTTTAGTTAGAGTAATAAGCTAGGTTAGTCTTGTAAATAATAAATTAATTATTAATTAATTAAGTTAGTACTTAGGTTAGTATTTTATTAATCAAATTATTAATTAAAAAATTAAAATAAAACAATATAAAACCATAAATTAAAATACAATAAATAATAATAAAATAAAATAAAACAATATAAAACAAATAACATATAAAGTAAAAAATAAAACAAATAAAATAAAACGTAAATAAAAAACATTTATAAAACAAAAAAAGAAAAAATTAAAACAAATAATAAAAACAAAAACTAAAAAACTAAACTATCATAAGTCTACCCAGAACATTTCCCATATAGCTCAGACCCCCCCCCCTCTCACATCACATCAACACCAAGGGGGTCTGAGCAAGTGGTATTGGGAGGGACACCTGTCACCTCATGGTGAACTTGGACCCCCCCTCCCAATACCACTTACAACCTCAGGGGGGTCCGAGCAAACCACTTACCACTCCAAAACTGCCCTCCCAAAAAATCAAAACCACTCTTTTTCACCAGGTTGACCAATCATCTTCTGAGATGGATTCCAGGAAAATGGAAACAAATTTTCAAAATCCAAGAGAGATTTTTTTTTTAGCACGGGCTGAAGAACAAAAACCTCTCCCAGAATTTACACAGGTTCCAGCAATTGGGAGAATCAAAGCCATATTTGAGCCCCATTTTTCTGTTTTTCATTTTTTCCTGTTTCAGTTCTAATTTTGCGGGAGCTTTTTCGAAGTGTCACTGTTGAGGAGAAACAAATTTCTGAGTCAACCCCTTTTTTCAAAAGTTCGAACCATATTTCATGGCTAACAGTTCAATATTTTCAAGGATTCATTTCTATTTTTGGACAAGGTGGTTGAATTCGACCTCCTAAGCTTGAGGGGTGATCTTTCCTATATATTCATGTAATTTTAATGTAAAATGGTTGATCGGTTTAGACTGGCAAGGAAGGATGGGATGGTAATATCACCATCTATTTTAAAGATGTTCAGTAGACTGTAGGTGATTTGTTTTGGATGAATACAAAGACATGATTGTCTCTGTATTCTTGTGTCATGATCATGTGGTGAAGTGTTTTATTGATGTAATTTGTTACTCTCTTGTTTCACATGTTGTTTCTTTCTGTATTGTTTATGAGAAGATGATGTGCAGGATTTGTTCTTAACACCCTATACTGGCTCGAAACAATATTTATTTTTTCTTCCAAGTTTGAATATAGAATTTAGATAAGCTCGTCTCTGCATCTGAAATGACTCCAGATCTTTTCCTCGTTCCCTCTCACAAATTATAAGGATCCACTGATGTGATTGTCTTATTGTTGGTTGTGGAGCCTGATTATCTTTCTGATTTAGAGGTGTTTTGTTTTCAGCCTTGTTTATACCCCATGAAGACTTTACACCCCATAAGTATCTACACTCTTCCACACGGGGGAGTGCAGGGGGGGCTTACCCCCACTGTAGGGTTCGGGGGGACTATCCCCCCAGCTAGGGGGTCTGGGGGAAAGAGGGCCCCCGACGGGGGTTCAGGGGCAAATCCCCTAAAGGAAAATTTTCCTTTTAAATGTATATTGTAATTTCATTGTAAATCTGGACCATTCATTATAAGGTCGCATATCTAATGGTAGAAATTATGTTAGGGTTTTTTTCCCTAGAAGGAAGCCCTCTGTTATGAGGGAAATGTATTGTGGCTATGTATGATAGCGAATATTGTATTCTAAGATTAGAGACTGTGAGAGAAAGAAGAGGAAGTTACAGCGGGTTTGTTGTAGGTTATATCCCTTCATATGATGGATAATAATAAAGGAAGGACCTGGAAATTTCTCTAGTGGACGTAGCCCACACTGGGTGAACCACGTAAATCTGTGTCTCTATTGTATTGTGTATATTATGTGTTTTGTTTCTACATTTGTTTTATTTTACTGCTCCACGGTCTTGTTTTTCTAACACTTTCCTAGTTACATATGTCTTTGTTATTCATTCATTTAATTATCTACGACCTTTTGAATCCATTTTTCCCAATGGACCTCTTTTGTTGTCTCAACCCAAAACTCTAAAAACAAACCCTATATCCTCATAACTAGCCTAATACCTCATATCAACAAAGTTAAATCATACAGAGAGATCCCTCTCTAAGTATTGGAGGGATAGATCCTTGACTCCAAGTGGTTTTGTGGTTACCCCTGTCGATTTCCTCCTCAGCCTAGGAAATTAGAGGGTGATAACATAATGGCAACCATATTGGGGAACTTTCTCCAGTAGTGCACTTCAAGTTCCAGATTTGATCACTGATGGTGGAGAGTGACCAGACACAAGAAGGATGAAATCCTTCACCTGACGACTCCAATCAAATCCAAATAGTGCCAACTCAAAGACTCCACTGGAGGAAGAACCTAACATGACAAAGAAATCTGGGAATACCAGGTATTCAATCTCTAATTGTATTCAAGATGTTGTAGGTTTTCTCTATAATTATTTTCTCTCTTATTCTGATCCTGGTCAATAGTACATTGTCGAAGTTTACATTGATCATTTGCAAATTGATGAGCCTCAAGAGACTAAGCCTTAAGTTGTATATCGTGTACATACTCATACACGTGCACATCCCAGATACACCTGTAGAAATCCCAGTGAGACATAAGCCTCGTTCTTTATATTCTACTCTTGCTAAAACTCTAGATGGTTATAATCCCCCTGCTTTACCTCCTATACCTGTAAAATTTCCAGACAGATGCAAGCCCCTAGATTAGCCTCCTATTATCCATGACCTCCCTGCCAATTATAGCAATAAGCTGCCCAGGTTTGATGGAGAAAATGTGAAGATCACTGCTGAAAAGCACATCCAAAGTCTTGAGGATTTTCTTGATCTCTTTGAGGTGGAAGAAGATGATGCATGTATCAGGATGTTTTCCCTATCATTACAAGGTAAAGCAAAAAATTGGTTTAAGAATCTTCCAGATGCAAGCATTAGCAATTTCCATCATTTTGTAAAACTTTTCCTATATCAATGGGTGATCATAAGAAATGTCTTTCTCATCCTAGAAGAATATGACCATTTGAAAAGATAGTTGGGGGAGACAGTACATCATTTTTTAGCAAGGTTCAATAAGGTGTACCATTCAATACCTGCTCATGTAAGGCCACCCCCAGGATCAGGTCACTTGCATTTCCCATATGCCTTCGATCCTAAGATGGCAATCCAATTAAGAGAAAGGAACATTGAAACCCTTGAAGAAATGAAAAAGATTGAAGTTGATGTGGAAGCTAACTTGTTGAATAGAAAGGCAAAGTTAAAGGTAGAAGATAAAGATAGAATGGAAAAGGAACATATGATATCTTCATAAATGAAATTAGATATTCTGACCAACACAGTCAATGAGATGATGCAGAGGATTAGTAGAAAAGATGAACTTGGTGTTCAAAGATCACATGTTTCATTAGTTCCGGAAAAGAAAAAGCTCACTGATCTCAAACAGTTTGCAGCTCATCCTTGACATCCTAAAACAAAAGAGGATTATTTAATGTATTCAATTCATAACATAGTCAAAGAGTAAACTCCATCTCAACTTGCAAAGGAACAACTAGTTGATATGATGTGCATGTTTGATGACATTTCTTACCTGGATAATCTGCCCAAGTATGATCAATATGATGATGATTGTTTGGCTGAAATAGATGTTGACTGTTCAAAGCAATCAACAAAATATTGTTGGTAGGAAGAAGATCAGTTACAGCTCAAGGATGAAAATCAACAATTGTGTATTAATCATGAAGCAAGGAGGACAATGCAGAAATTTTTCAAGTGCAAAATCCTTGCCCTTATATTTTGCCTCATTTCTAAGAGAAAATTATAAGCAAATTGTCAACACTAGGAATGGAGAACTCTCTTTCCAATCAGATGAGGAAATCATGGATGATAAAGGACATGTTTTAGATCTAGAGGTCCAGCCCTTGATTCATCTTGAATGTCAAATATCAGATGCAAGATCAGAGGCTGAAGGAGATGATGGCCTGATCCTTTTTTATTCTATACCATTATGCTCAAATTCATTTTAGATTTTGAAAGGAAACTTTGGTCATATTTTGAATGATGAATACAAGAAAGATTATAATGTTTCAGTAGAACCAATGCAATAGATTCCTCATTTTCTACAAGATCCAATAGCAGAGGTATTGGTTGACATATGTAGATAGAGTCATGTTTCATTTTCTAGTCATGGGATGAAAAACATTTATGATTTTGATATGATTAGAAAGTCAACTTCATTGTTGTGTTCAACAAAAGTATCATTTCAAAGCCCATCAGGAAATTTGCAGCCATGTCAGGAAGTGCATGAGGATGTAAATAGCATAACTACAACATCAAGTCATGAAGTTGAGTTGGTTAAATTTGAACATCATGATATAGGTCATGTCTATTATGATCCTATAGTTGTCTATATGGAGGAGCTATTGTTTTCAGAATTCCCATTGATTCCCAAAGTTTTTGTAATTGTCCACAGTCCAAAAACTTTGTGTTGTGAAGATCGGGATGGAAAGAAATTCATGATGCCTATGCAAGTTCTATTTCTGATATTGATTGAAAAAATTGAAAGAGCAAAGTTATTAGAGCAGTTTCTTGACTGGCTTCACTGGCATTATTGTATCATTTAAAACAATAAAATTATCAGTAGTGTAGGGTAGGTAGCAGTTTTAAATAAGCTCAGTAATTTGAGAATATTTTTCAGTATTGTATGGTTTCCAGTAGAGTATGTTGTTGATAGTAGCTGGTTCAGTGTTCAATCAAATTTGAGTCAGTTCGAAGATTGTAGCTACAGTGACTCCATGGCCCAACGAATAAAGCATTGGTCTGTATGTTTAGAGTTCAGTGGTTCTTCTCACCTCCTCAAAGAGCGGCCATCCCTAGGTGGAGCCTAATTTGGGGTCCGATCATCATAGGTAACTTGATTCTTCAACTGCTTATTTGGCATTTATCCCATGATAAAGACATATTTCTTGCTAGGCTCGATTGATTCCATTTCCCCCCCATCTGTTTCACCCGATCCTTCATCACCGCTGCACCCTTCAGTCCCTCACCCTTCACTTCTTCACCCCTTTGCCAATTTTATCCCTGCATGAATAAACAAACTTTGGATAATAAAATATTGATTGGTTTAATAAGGTAATTGATAATAAACAAATAATTAGATTAATTAATAGAGTTAATATTAATTGAATTAGTGCAGTTAGATTAATAAGCTAGGTTAGACTTAATAAGTTAGTACTTAGGTTAGTATTTTATTAATCAAAACATTAATTAAAAAATTAAAATTAAACAATATAAAAACATAAATTAAAATATAATAGATAATAAAAACAAATATTAAAAAATAAAAAACAAAAACAAAATAAAATAAGACAGTATAAAACAAATAACATATAAAGTAAAAAATAAAACAAATAAAATAAAGCGTAAATAAAACAAATTTATAAAAGGAAAAATTAAAAATTAAAACAAATAATAAAAAAAAAAACCAAAAATCTAAACTATCCTAAGTCTACCCACAACATTTCCCGTATAGCTTGGACCCCCCCTCTCACATCACATTAACACCAAGGGGGTCCGAGCAAGTGGTATTGGGAGGGACAATTTTCACCTAATGTTGAACTCAGATCCCCCCTCTTAATACCACTTACCACCTCAAGGGGTCCAAGAGAACCACTTACCCCTCCAAAACCATCCTCCCAAAAAATCAAAACCACTCTTTTTTGCTAGTTTGACCAGTCGTCTTCCAAGATGGATTCCAGAAAAATGGAAATGAATTTTCAAAATCCGAGAGATTTTTTGTTCCGCACGGGATGAAGAACAAAAACCTCTCCCATAATTTATACAGGTGCCATAATTTGGGAGAATCAAATCCATCTTTGAGCCCCATTTTTTTGTTTTTCGTTTTTCCTATTTCAGTCCTGATTTTGCGAGAGTTGTTCGACAAATTGGAGATGAAATTGAAAAAAATGAAAGAATTTTTTGTCCAGAATATGCTCATCTAAAATAACCTCTTTCATTTTATGCACAAGTGTCACCGTTAAGAAGAAAAAATGTCTGAGTCAACCCCTTTTTTTCCGCAGTTCGACCCGTCTTTCATGGCTAACAATTCAAGATTTTCAGTGATTCATTTCTATTTTTGGACGAGGTGGTTGAATTAGACATCCTAAGATTGAAGGGTGATATTTCTTATATATTCATGTAATTTTAATGTAAAATGGTTGATCAATTTAGACTGGCAGGGAAGGATGGGATGATAATATCACCATCTATTATAAAGATGTTCAATAGACTGTAAGTGATTTTTTTGGATGAATACAAAGATGTGATTGTCTCCAGATTATTGTGTCATGATCATGTGGTGAAGTGATTTCTTGATGTAACTTGTTACTCTCCTATTTCACATGTTGTTTCTTTCTGTATTGTTTATGAGAAGATGATGTGAAGGATTTGTTCTTAACACTCTGTACTGGCTTGAAACAATATTTATTTTTTCTTCCAAGTTTGAATGTTTCGGATAAGCTTTGCTCTACATATAAAATTACCCTTGACATTTTCCTCTTTCCATCTCACAAATTATAAGGATCCACTTATGTGATTTTCTTTCTTGATTACATATGTCTCTATTATTCATTCATTTAATTATCTGTGACCTTTTGACTCCATTTTTCCCAATGGCCCTCTTTTGTTGTATCAACCAAAAAATCTAAAAAAAAAAACCTCTATCCTCATAACTAGCCTAATATCTCATCTCAACAAAGTTAAATCATACAGAGAGATCCCTCTCTGAGTCCTGGAGGGCTAGATCCTTGACTCCAAGTGGTTTTGTGGTTACCCCTGTTGATTTCCTCCTTTGCTTGGCAAATTACAGGGTGATAACAGTGGTAATTTGTGTGCATATCCTTGTAGAGACCTCATATAAATTATATTTTCACCTTTCCATGGCATCCCCTGAGTCAGTGTCATAAAAATTCATACTTCTCCATCTCAACTCACCATATTCCATGGGATTGATATAATATTCTCTATGCCCCTTGATTTGAAAGATGTTTTCAATAATGGATCTATGGACATCCTCATTGATAGGATCATTTTATCTATCACCTTCATCTAGATCCAGTGTTCCAATCACGTGCAAGGTTTCTGTCTCAAACAACATTTGTCTCTTCCTCAAATTCAACATGACACTGTCGAATTCCCAATCAATACCAAGAAAGGAATGGTAGGGATTTGAGTCATGCATTATATCAATTATCTCAAAATATTCCTTAGTCTTCACCCCTTCGATATTTAATTTGACTTGCTTTAGTTGTCCTATAGGGTAGACTCTATATTGGTTCACCAGTTGAAGTTGAATTCAAGACAACACCAAGTATGGTGTACCAATCAACTCCCATGATTTCTTTGGAAAAATGTTCACATAGGATCCCAGATCCAACATGACTCCATCCATGTCATAGCTTTCAAGTTAAACCATTATATTGAGCTCTATTCCTCTGCGCTTATATTTACTGACCTGGTACACATCCCTCTCCAGCAGTAGGGCTGATATAGCTATAGTTTTCCCTTATTCTCCCATTAATTTTACTAACATGTGCGCCAATGTTCTCACAACATCAAGATCAAATAAAAAATTCAAACAACAATGCAAGAAGTTACTTACGTGATAGTCAACTTGTTGTTCATGACACATGTCACGCAATGCTTCTTCTCACGTCGTGCACTTCAACTCTTCATGCATGTGCTCCTCTATTTCTCTCTGTTCAACATGTCTTATTTATTCTTACCTACAAGATTCCTCCAACAAGCTCTGAGTTGTGTATTGTATCTCCTTGTTCACATGTGCTTCCTCCAAATACTTTTGTGTGATGTGTTGCAATTCTTCACGGGATCAGACCTCTTCAAGTGATATCTGCATGGTGTGTTTCACCTCCTTGTGTACTCAAGATTCTTCTAGAAACCTTTTTTCCACATGATGTAGATCTTCCTGCAATATCTATTCCTATATATCCCTCTTACCATCATGCAAAAACTACTTCTATTTCACAACATCAAAATTAGGAGGATCTTATGCTTCCTTTCTAATCTTCCCCTACATCATCTAGCCCAAAATTTCTCCATTCTTGAAGTGCATTCATGTTTTCTCTCCACCTCAGGTTATCACTTGCATGTCAACTTCCTCATCCTTCTTTTGACTCCCACGTGGCTCTACAATAATTATTTTGCAGTCTTCCTTATTCTCTTCCCACATTTTTAGCAAGTCGGGACAATCCTTGGTGACATGCTCGATACTATAGCACTACCCATAGAGAGCACATGGTTTGGTGAAAAATATTGATGCATGGTTTATCTCTCCACAGTTAAAACAAGTGGGTGGTATTCCTCCACGTCCTCAATATCCTTGTCCTCAACCACATCCATATCCACCCCTAGGACCTCCTTGGTATCCATCTATCTCAGTGCCTCTCTGGTCACTGTTATCAAATAAATCGATAGGTGAAAACACTAATAGATCTCCCTAGATCCACTTGGATCTAGAACAAAACAGGACAGGACATGACTCTTTCCCTAAGTTGCATTCATTGAATCTACTAATAAGAAGGAATGAGTGACATACCTTTATATCGCTTCCTTAGGTCTTTGTTGTTCTCGCTTCACTCCAGTTCTCTTGTGAAATCAGGTCCAAGAAAACACAAACCAACCAAAGTGAAGATGGCAAAGTATATTCAATGTCAACCTATGCATATGATCAAGGAGTTATGCAATAAAATAAGAGTGATTTTATGGGAAAGGGACATGTCGTTGTATTATATTAAATTAAAGTAGAAGATACAACCAGATCACCTTGATGTCGCAACATTCCTTTCAGTGACCCTTGGTTCAAACACAACACTTTATCTACACTTGCATGAAGAAGATCCAATACAACTTGATATACCAAATAGAGTCTTCAAGCTTCTATCCCAGCAGAGTTCTTCACACAATTATTTCACCAATTCTTCATTCAATCTTGCTTAACCTTTTCCATGAGAAACCTTTCAATATATAGGAGAAGGAGAGATGGTTAAATGGATGAGGATGATCCCACTAAATCTAAGAAGTCAGTAGGATGCCAACCATGTGAATGCCAACTCATTTTCTAGAATATTCCCTTCTAGAACCTTCGTGACCTCTTCTATTTTCCAAGCTTTGAAACAGGTTTGCACCCTACCTATAGAGAAGACTACAAATAGTTCGCACCCTAAGTTTGGGTTGCCTACGAGAATGAAGGATTCTCGCACCCTATAATATAGGTAGCCTGCGAACTCATATTAAAAATGTATTTTTTGGAAGGAGACATCAGTCACTTTTCTTAGGAAAAAAGTCCTTGTGGGAGCCTAAATACATCACTTGTAGGGACATCACCAGAGTTACCAAAATCATGTGTAACAGAATGCCTCCCAAAGTATGAGGCTAGAACTTGTGACAGCTGAAATACTTTGTAAAATGCATGTGTGTGTCAAAAACAAGGAGTGTACCTAATTGGAGACCTGTAAACAACCAAGCATCTGTAGAATATAATACCAGTTCTGAGGTAGGCATTCCCATGCTTAGATCACAAATGAATGGAACCATAAACGGAGGTCATGGCCACCAATCATACACCATGGATCCATGTCGTCAAAATGCTACATAGCCACCAGGAATACACTGTGGATCTATGTGAGAAGACTTGAATTAAGATGACATAGCCACGTGCTAGACAAAGTGGATCTATTTGCTGATACAAATCATACATACTCCATCGCAGCCTGGATCAAAAAGATGAGACCTAGGGTCTTCAATCCTGTCACCTGAAAGTACGAATCTAACCATGTGATTACATGTGCTTAAGTCAAACATGGTAGAAACCACTTGATTACCAATCATTGATGAAAATCGTTAACAAGTGTGAGGGAAATCACCATTGATGTCAATGACTCCCAAGGTACCAAAGTACAATTTGAATGAATGTGAATGCATGAGATGAAGTCGAGCACTTGGTGGAATCTCTAGATCAGGGATCAATGATGTGAAACCCCTGTCAAAAATGAAGAGGTCTGCCATTAAGGCATGCAGGTTCCAAGGTACTAAATGATTTCTAAGTCTCATTTCTGGATAATGAGTTGGAGTCGACGGAACAAGACTCGTCACAGGAAGGCCTTGATGTTGTTGGGTATGTGTTATATTCTTTGCATGTGTGTGTGTGGGTTCATAAGATATGACAACTGCGTCTGACGGTCCGTACAAACTAGGGCGGTTTTTGCTATTTTTAGCGGATTTTGCTATTTTTAGCTGATTTGTAAATTAATCCTGGATTAAGGGATTAGGGTTTTGGTATCTACGAAATACCTAAAAACATTGTATATATTGTATGGCGAATGGTGAAGTTCGATATAATGAAAATAAGAAAGGTTTTCCCGACTGAGGTTTTCCGGTAAAGATCTCAGTGTAATCTGTGTATGAGCCATTGATTAATTTTTGTATTGCTTAAGAATCTATTTGCATTGCTTTACTTCGTAGGTTTAAAACTTACATGTGGTATCAGAGCACGTTTTTGGCTTCAGAGGGACGCCTTTGTTGCTGAGGGGTTGGCTCGGTCTTGATAGATCAAGTTTATCTTGGGTCTGTGATAAACCTGGGTTCAGTGGGAGATTTTGCAGAGGAGATTCGAGTAAAGTAAGAGGAATGGCAAGCTCATCTAGAATCGAGATAGAGAAGTTCAATGGTAAAAAAATTGAGCTATGGAAGCTCAAGATGGAGGACCTGCTTGTAGAAAAAGAACAATGGATTGCTGTGGATCCTGGTACACAGCCTACTGGTACACCATCTACAAGCACACAGGCTACTGGTACACCTCCTACCAGTACACAAACTACTAGTACACTAGCTACTGGTATGTCGAAGCAAGATTGTGACAAGTTGGACAGAAGAGCAAGGAGTACCATTCGACTCTGCCTGGCAGATTCAGTGTTGTTGAATGTCTCGGGAGAATCTATAGCCAAGGAACTATGTGATAAGTTAGGGACTTTGTATCAATCAAAGTCCCTGGTAAACAAGTTGTTTCTTCGAAAGAAGCTGTATCATCTTAGGATGGAAGATGGAGATTCTGTGACAGAACATCTAAATGCCTTTAATACTCTGGTAAGTCAACTTGG
>ML779325.1:582830-620481 GCA_009831015.1 Picea engelmannii
TGCCCTTGATGAGAATGATATATGTCCAAGTGGAAACCAATCGATGCAAAGATGAATCATTAGTGTCTTATCATGGTTGATAAGGTGCACAAATGGATGAACTCCAAAGTGGTCCCCTTATGGTGAAATCCCTCACGGGAAGATTCTTTATGGAATAAGTTATCCTAGAAGAATGGTTGGAGGACCCATGCTTGTATGTGGAATAATGAGATGAAGATCAATGAAGTTGTTGGTGAAACTATCCTAGATGAATAGTGCTTGACATGTCATTTTCAGTGGTATGTGGAATGTCACATAACTCCTCACGGTTTTAGATTTATGGTTTTATGAAGTTGGAGGACCCCCATATGAAGGACCGAAGCCCCCAAGGTCAAAGAAGTAAAAGTGCTTGAAAATAAGAAATCATTATTTAAATGATAAAGTAAAGTGACAAAATCAAGATGGATTATTTAAATGATAAAGTAAAATGACAAAATCAAGAAGGAATATTTAAATGATAAAGTATTGTAGAACTTTCTATTCATGGAAAGTGGTTAATCCTAAAATAAGGAAAATAGGTTAAGTGACCTAGAAATGGGTTAAGTAACCTAAAAATGGGTTAAGTGACCTAGAATATGAAAGTATAAATAAGAAGCTAGGATCTCTTGTAAAATGCACATTTGGTAAGAATCCTTTGTGGATCAATGGAGAGCTTCTTGTGAATATCTTGTGGAGTATTGATGGAGAGTTTCTTGTGAGAGAATCTTATTGGTGTGGATCTCTTGAGAATGATTGAAGATATATTCTACGGAAGAGAGCGAGAGGAGGATCTGATGGACGCATCAAAGTTTCGGCAATGTCGGAGATCTTGATGGCAAAAGTCTTGAAGTCACAGAAAACCCTATTTTCTGATGCCCATGTGGGTTGTCTGTTTATAGGGTGCGTGTACACACAGGCTGGTTGTGTATAGGGTGAGTGTACACGTGGGCTGACTGTGTACAGGGAGCGTGGAATGAATAACCTCATGGAGATTTGTGTTTGAGATGGTGCCAAGCTCTTGGATGATGATGCAGGTTCCAGATCTACATTCTATGGCCTCAGATCTATCGCTAAGACACTAGTATGGTTACATTATTATCTTGACAGATGCTATTGTTTGATATGTTGTGAATGCTTAGGGAATTCTTGGTATGGCTTCTATGATGTGGCTCAATTTGGTTGATTTGATTGATGGAGTGAGCAACACTCTTGTGATTCTGTAGTGACATGATTGCTATGGTACACTAGTTGTTTATACATGATTGAAATAACATTCATATTGATTTATTGTGGAGCATGAGCAAGCTATTGGAGAGCTTGGATGTATTGTGACTGGTTGTGGGTCAGTTTGGACAGTGGAAGACAGAAGAGAAAGTGATTGCAGGTTGAAGAGGATCTGAGCATGTGAAGCAAAGCAAAACCCTAAGTGCTCAAGAGCATACGCTTGTTACATTATTCACTGGCCACATTCACACATGGGTTGTAGTGAGCCAGGGCGTGTTTACACGCAGGCTGCACTACTGGCAGGTCATGTACCTGTTGACAGATTGATATTTGTTGAGGATTGTTGCCTCATCTCATTTGGTGCTGAGAATGTAATCTGAGTCTTGCATATAGAGCTGGTGCTCTTGTAGAGTTGTACTCTATTCAGTTGTTGCTAATAAACCCAAGGATTGTAGTCCGTAATAAAAAGAAAATTGTACATACATTTTGTGTTCTTTGTGTCCATTATGATGATGACTTGTTGATGATATATTTCTGATATATGTTGTTGATATGTGACTACATCTAACTGGTTATAAATGACAACAATGAGTAATGAATAAATGTTGAATGCTAATTGATAAGTTTTGTGCAAGAGGGAAGTTTTGGGAAAAAGAGCCCCACACTCATTCACCCCCCCTCTAAGTGTGGTAGGTGTGTCCAACAGTTTCTTGTCAATCAGAACAATATTGGAAACCTAGTCAGTTAGAGCCACAGGGTAAATAAAGCCAGCTTTGAGAAGTTTCTCAACTTCAAGCTTGATAGCAGTTGTTTTACTTGGGTGGACTGGACGAAGTCGTTGCCGGATGGGTTTAGTGCCTGGGTATGTCTTAATCTCATGTACTACAATGTTGAGGTCAATCCCCAACATTTATTCATAGCTCCATGCGAAGATGTCACAAAATTATTGGAAAAGAGACTTGTAGGTGACAACTTCGTCATGGGAACACGAAGCTTCGATATGCAAATTTTTGACAACTCTAAGTTTTATGGATATGTCGAGGGGGATGGTGGGTGAGATATTACTTAAGTTCCCTTCATATAACATATCGTATGTAGACTCAGGAACAGTATAAATGACAATGGTCGACGGGGTCGAGAGTCATTGGTAACCCTCAATGGTGCATTGTTCCAGGAAGAGGATGGAGCGATGATGTCCATCGTCCGCAGGGGTATCTTCCATGGACATGACAGACATAATCATCTCTTCCGTAGGAAAAATGACGTAGAATGTTTGGAGATAAATCACCAAGAGAGGGGGTTGCCGATTGAATGGCTTGATAAGTGGATTCAACTGGACTCAAAGGCATTTTGTCGCCATAACAAAGATGATCGTCGGGGTTGGGTACCATCCACGGGTCGTAAGACGTAGGGGTTTCGTGAACATAGGTGGAGATCCTGTTGATCGAGGTGACAAATGAGTGTGGAACATTGGGTGGTGGAATGGGGAAAGTACCCATCAAAGAGGAATCTTTAAGAAGACCCACACCGATATTCTCATATCCAGGGGGGGGTTGCAATGAAAGGTACATTGTCGGTACGTGCATCAAGGTGAAAGAAGGCCAATTGGACTATGGTAAATACTTTTCCTTTATGTGGAAAACACATGACATGGAAAAGAGTGGACACAACTGCATGCATGGAATCGATCCAACTACGACCAAGTAGAAGGTTGTAATCAAGGGGAGCGTCAAAGACCTCCACTTCAACGTTGACCGTTTTTCCTTCTAACACAATAGGCAATGAAGGGAGGACACTGTAAGGATTAAAACTAGAGCCATTAAAGGATTTGAGCGTGTTGTGGGATTCAGTCAAAGGAGGAGAGCCGATGGCTTTCCAGCAGGTAATAGACATGACAAACGTTGAGGCACCCTCATCAATAATTGTTATAAATTTTTTTTTTTCGGAGACAATAACTTGTATTTCGAATGTGAGTTGAGGGGGTAACCTTGGAATGTGATCTTCCAAGTAAAAAATTATTAAATTCATATCTGTAGGGTCGATTCCACCAATAGCTTTCAACAGTGCCTTTTGTTGTATAGGACAAGTCTGAAGGAATTAGAGGGCTGACATCATGGACGGTGCTTGGGCCAGATCTTCAACAATACTGTAGTTCTAGGCAGCACGTACATGAGGATTGAAAGCCGATTTTCAAGCAACACCCTTTGGGGGAGGGTGAAGAACTGTATCTAGGCTCGGTCGTTTGAGATGAAGAGGACCATTGGTAGGTGGAGTCATGGTAGATGGTTGGACCAACGAAGGAGGTATTGCATCAACCTTCTCTTTGGAGGAAGAATAATATTTGGCTCGAGTGGTAAGTGTGATGTCATTCTACTTTGAATCACCTGTACACATTAGGACATAGGATGTAATGGAGGGGGAAGGTTGGTCATGAATGACTAATTGGGCCTATTGTTAAGAAGGGAAGGGTTGTGACAATATGGCTAGAGTGGGGGGTTTCATGGTCCCTTGAAGGAACTTAGTAACCTCAGCTCGTTGTGGACAATCCTTAGTGTAGTGATCATCACCACAGATAAGACAAGGGTATCGGGGTTTGCGCTTATCCCTATCATCAATAGGTGGTGTTTTGGTTTTCTCAGATTGCACATTATTTTTATCCTCCTTGTTCTTACCCTTTCTTTCTTTGGATTTATTTTTGCCAGCAGGGGTAGATTGAACAGAGTTTACCTCAAAAGTCTTGTCAGTGGGAGGGGTAGGAGACGAAGCATTTTGAACATTAGAAAAAATGGTTTTGGTGTTGTTGCTAGAGGTTTGGACAGAATGAGGTTGGGCATGGAAAGTGTCAATCACACTGTCAATTGCATGAGAAGTAGTAGTAGTAGTTGAAGTAGCGGTAGTAGAAGGACGAGGTGTGTCATGGATTAAGTCGTAAAGAGTACCTGTTTGTGAATAAATGAGGTCGAGGTATTGAGCACGACTGATTGTCTGTTCTTCTGTGACAACTCCACCCATGGTGATGTCACGAGTGATGTCATTCACGAATGATTTCGTGAACCACTCTTCCAGCAACTGATCAGGAAGTTTGATTTTGATGAGACGTCATCTCCGTCGCCACTCATGAATGTGATTAGAGATATGAGTGGCTTTGGTTTGTTTGAAAGAACTCAAAATCTTGGTTCCCGTTTCATATCAGATCGGTAACTGGTAGTGGGTGAGGAAATCCATAGCGAGGGTGTTTAATTCGGTGAAGAAGCCTCGTGGTAATTCTATATACCACTTCATGGCAAAACCTGTGAGGGTTCGCTGAAAAAGGCGTAAATGATTAGATTCATCCATCAAGGAGTTGGATGAGCACCAAAGGTGAAAAGTCATTACATGATTGTTCGGGTCCTCTCCTGGTTTACCATCGAATTTAGGGATGTCGGATGGTAGTTTGGCCAGTATGGAGGGCCATTGAGGAGAGTGATGGATCAGATCATTTAAAATCTTCGACAGATCAAGGAGGTCTAGGGTGGCTAAGAAGGGTAACTGTCTATTCACATGTGGATACTGGTGACTTTGGGGAGGGAGTGTCATCCGTAGACTAGTGGGACCATAAGCAGTTTGCATATAATGCGAAGATCCAGGTAGATTCGGTGGTTGGTGTGGAAGCAAGTAATTCATAGGGTTGTATCCTTGAATAGGGCCGCGGGGTTGAGCGTTCAAGCCCAAAATAGGATTAGACGTTCCTGGATATGGTTGGTCTGTACTAGGGGGTATGACGGAGCTAGCTTGAGGCTGTTGCCCCCCATTCAAGTGAGGATTATGTTGTATAAGATAATTCCAATACTAGGCCAAGAATGGAGGTATGTTTTGTCCATAGGGTGGGGTCAGTGGGGGTTTCCCTCCAATCGGGCATTGCATCCCAGTTGGGATTTGTCCCACAAAACGGGGTTCGGTTTGGCCTCCTTGGTGAAATTGTCCACCAACAAGAATCTGGTAATTAGGTGTGAAAGACGGGATGGTGCCACTAGGGTCGGTGCCTCCGATAGAGGGTGGAAGAGGTCCTCTTAAAGGGGGTCAAGGAAGTGTTGGAATAAAACCAAGAACGAGATGGTTCCCAGAAGAAGTGGAAATGCCAAGAATCCCGGATGATATTTGTGTAGGAGCGGGAATAGAAGCATTCAACGCATGATATCTGGGTGGAAGGGTTCGGGTGAATCTGGGTGAAAGAGGTGTGCCAATGGGGGCTTGGCTAGCTGTTGTAATCCTAGTGTGAGGATTTGTAGTATCTGGGACCATTGTGTAATGGACTGTTTGTAGAGGGATATTCAAGATGTGGTTAGCTGGCGGAGTGTCTGTACCAGGAAAATAATAGGCAGTAGTAAGAGGTACTGCATCTGGATCATATGTTTCGGGCAACTCAGGTGAGAAAATTGTATCAACGCCTTCTCCCGAGCCAAATAGATCCTATCTAAAAATGTGAGTAGTCCAAAAAGGATATTGACCCTCAGGTCCTATGAAAGGTCTGGTTGGTGATCCAGAAGATTGAACAAATATATCTCCAAAGGAATTCACTCACACAATACGTCTCCTGGAGTCGGGAGAAAGTCGAAAGTCCTCTCAAGAATTGGTAATTCAGAATTGTTCTAAAGAATTAGTTCTTTCCACTGGTGGAGTGGCAACATCGTGGACTTCACTCTGTTGAGGAGAGCCCTCTGGTGAGTTGGTAGGCAAGGGTTGAGAACCTTCCAGATCTTCTCGGGGTAGGCCTTGCATTCTACATGAATGACGTGGAGGGGCAATTGTGATCGAGTTAGAATTTTACGAAAGAAAAACAACATGCGCTAAAAAAATCTATAAAGAAAAACCAAGCAAACAAGACTTTCTAATTCCGAAGTCACTAGTTGGTGATGAAATCCAACATCGCAATGATGAGACAATAAGGGGCTGGGTCAGGGTGGAAAAGCTACATTGACGACCTTCTTAATGGACTTACACCCTGGTGCAAGCTCCCACACACAATCGTGGGTATACCCTCCAAGGAGCTCGAATGAGTCTGGCCAACGTCGATTCCAGGTACCGTGAAGACTTACCCCTTCATAGTCACCTTTTGTTAGATCCAAAGAAGATAGGCTACTAAGGTTACCACCAACAACAATAATTCCTGGGGGAACAGTCGACAATCTGATCCACGTGCAAGGGTAGGGTATCTAGCCCAAAATCAGCTTGAGAGGCTTCCACTCATCATTGTGGGTATACCTTCAAGTGACCCCCATAATACATGAAATATCTACACTGATATCAACAAAGCAGGGTGAGTAACTTTGTCAATCTCAATGTGACCTCAGGTTTGACCCTTGTGTGAGAAGGGCTTCCCAGGACAAAATGTTGCAAATGGAATTCGACACTCCTTATCACAAGATACTATTGTGTGTTTTGTTCTTTGGAGAGTGTGTCTCACTACCTATTGCAAAGCTCTAGCCTAGCTAATGTTGGTGTAAAAGAGCCCTAGAAAAAGTTACTATTTGAATTTTAAAATTGCGTAATATCATTAAAGGTTGTTGTTACTCAAAAGGAGATGGAAATGAAACCAATGTTGTGTGAGACTCTGACCCAACAATGCATAAATAGGAATGAATGATACAAATTTTTGTTCGATGAATCCTATTTATAGGAGGGAAAGAGGAGTTTTCTGGAACAATGTGAACTACGATGTATGATATTCTCTGAAATGTAATATCAAACAACCATGAACAATGCAAATTCCCTATTCATTCTCTTTCAATACTTGAATGCCAATATTTTTGAATAAAAGTTTTCTTAAGAAAAGAAAATTTCTTTAATTTTCATTAGAAACCAAGAAACAAGGATGGAACTAAGAAAAAGTAAGAAACCAACGAAAAAGAAATACACAACAAACACTCAAATCAATCTTTCAATGAAGACAAAAATAAAAAACTGACAAGACCAGTCTCTTCAAATGCACATGGGTAACAATTTTCCAAGTAATAAGCAATTGAAAAGGACAATTAATCTCAACTTTTAATCCAATCAAAGGCTCCCAACCAAACAAGCACTCGGATTTCAGAATTAGAGATTATACCCTTGTTAAGAAAAGGTCAAGAGATAAAAATTGAGAAAAAATGAACAAGAAGAGCTTTTCATTTCCAAAAACTAATCATTCACGAGATTTGAAGTCAAGAAACATTCAATCATTGGCCAGAGAAGTTCTTTCCAGACACACCAACCAATATGGGCATCTGAAGACACAAAAGACTTACTCCAAAAACTTTACAAGTGAGTTCGCAATCTGACAGTGGGGTACAATGCGATAATTAAGGATTCTCATAAGCTAGACACAGGCAGGGTGCAAGAAGTTCACACTGAACTGAACATTGGGGTGCAAACCTTAGTTATTCTCATAGGCTATAGAAAGGTGCAGTGCGAGAAGGTCTGTAATCAAGCAAATTTTGGAAAAATGGAAGAACTTTTGAGGGAACTTCTGGATCCAGGGATTCTATGAGGATCTCCTCAAGACTCAAAGATTGATTGGGAATGAAAAAGGGTAGGTCAAGAGAAAATGGCCAAGAAAAAACCACCAAAATGGGTTGTATCCCCAATAGAGTTTCCAATTTTGTTATCGGATAAATCAGTAGGTGCGGACACTAATAGATCTCCCTAGATCCACCTAGATCTAGAACAAAACAGGACAGGACACAACTCTTTCCCTAAGTTGTAGTCATTGAATCTACTAATAAGAAGGAATGAGTGAGATACCTTTATATCAGTTCCTTAGGTCTCCGTTGTTCCCACTTCACTCTGGTTCTCTTATGAAATCAGGTCCAAGACAACACAAACCAACCAAAGTGAAGATTAAAAAGTATATTCAATGTCAACCTATGCATATGATCAAGGACTTATGCAATAAAATAAGAGTGATTTTATGGGAAAGGGACATGTCGTTGTATTATATTAAATGAAAGTAGAAGTTACAACCGGATTGCCTTGATGTCACAAGCTTCCTCTTGGTTCCAACACACACACTTTCTCTACACTTGCATGAAGAAGATCCAATACAACTTGATAGACCAAATAGAGTCTTCAAGCTTCTATCCCAACATAGTTCTTCACACAATTCTTTCACCAATTCTTCATTCAATCTTGCTTAACCTTTTCCATGAGAAACCTTTCAATATATGGGAGAAGGAGAGATGGTTAAATGGATGAGGATGATCCCACTAAATCTGAGAAGTCAGTAGGATTCCAACCATGCGAATGCCAACTCATTTTCTAAAATATTCCCTTCTAGAACCTTTGTGACCTCTTCTCTTTTCCAAGCTTTGAGACAGGTTTGCACCCTACCTATAGAGCAGACTACGAACAATTCCCACCCTAAGTTTTGGTTTCCTGCGATAATGAAGGACTCTCGCACACTATAATATAGGCAGCCTGGGAACTCATCTTAAAAATGTGTTTTTTGGAAGGAGACAACAATCACTTTTTTCAGGAAACAAGTCCTTGTGGGAGCCTGAATACATCACTTGTAGGGACATCACTAGAGTGACCAAAATCATGTGTAACAATCACCACCTTTCTTCTCTCTCTAAACATGAAATACATCATGGGTGTGGTCCTACATCAACTGAAGTGATTGGAATTTGTTCACATCATGCCCCATGGATTTGCAGAATTCATAAATTGAGGTATGGTGAGTTTTCTAATATTACTTTAGTGTTGGTAAGGGGGGTGAGATATGTCCCCAATGTCTGCAAATATCACACCCTTCAATACGAGGCCTAGTTGGAAATGGATTTGATGCACCGATATCTAGATAATTTCCCAATTTAGGAAATTCATCCTTGGAGTTAACTTTCAATTGGCATGTAGTACACCATACATGCTCGTGCACCACCTTCGCCTTCACCATATCTTGCAACTACATTTTTAGATTTTCAAGTTGGGATTTCACTTGCGCCAATCCTTGTAATGTTTCTCCACCTCATGCATAGATTCTAGGCACATCACAATATGTACCACCTCTTCCTAACTATTGACCTTTTATTGAGTAAGTGGGACTCATATATGGGGAATTAATCCTTCAATGAACCACTCCCTACATTGGACGTCTTGAATCTAGAGCATTATCCTATCTAGTAATATATTAAACCATTAGTCATAGAACCACATGGTCTCTCCCAGTTGTTTCTTTATCTCCTTAATTTTTGTAATGCATTGATATTATAAATTAGGTTTCTATAACTCCTTAAGTAAGTATCTCTTAATTTTTTTCCATGGACCTCGTTTGTCCTACTGGCATAGTTTCCTTGTACTTCATGTACCATATCAGGGCTCTATCCATAAAAGTGGTCTCCAGTTGTGCAAAATGAGATGCTTCATCCATGATCCTCTTCACATATCATATAGATTCACATGTAAACTAATGTTGCTCTACATCATCCTTACCCATCCCATGGAACATAGATAGACTCAGAGTTGTATCCTAATTCTCCATTCTCAACCTAGGACCATGTCCTCTTGACTAATCGCTCACTGTTGGAGATCTCGGTACTAATAATCTTCCTTATGAAGTATAGTTGAATTTTTCCTCTTATTCACTATATCTTCCCTCCTTCTTATCATACTCCTCCTTATACTCCTATCACCATGTTCTCTATTATTTTTTATGCTTGGTTACAAATGTGCAAGAGGGGTGGTTCAAAGAAGGGGTACCTCCATCGTCTCCCATAATTTCTTGTGACGAAACCTAGAGAGTTTCCTACATGCATCCACGCAATACCATCTACTATTAGTAACTCCTCTTCCCCTCCTTGTGGAGGACCTTAACCATCCTCACCTACTCCTACACCTCTACTCTATGCTTCATATTCCTTTGAGGTCATGGAATCTCACAACAACTAATGGGATAGGAATTCATCTTATCCTCCCCTACTACCACTACTTTTGGTATCTTCACTAGATACCCTACTCCTATCACTATGCCTTTTCATCGACCTATATTCATATGTGCTCATCCCTAGCACAATACTCTCTCTTGCACTTCCTCCCAGTGCAGTATTATTCCTCTTCATTCTAGGCCTGACCCCTTGTCTCACACCCATTGTTACCTTCTTTCTATTCCTCCTTAGCTCAACTCTTGTTTTGTATATCTTGGTTCTTTCTCTCCTTTTCCCCTCTAGGTCCATTCTTTCCCTCACCTCATCTAAGCATATTTTGGATCCTCTCAGTAGATTCATATCCTCTCTTTTTTTAACTCCTTTTCATCTCCACCTAGTGATATGGGATTCTAATTTTCCATCCCATTGGTATCCATGCATGCCAATTCTTTCTCCACAAACTACATCTTGAGCCACTACAATATTTCTGCAAGCAAACTTTTCCGAGGAACTTCATCAAACTTTCTTTCATCCTTGCTGAAATAATCACTATATTCTACAACAAGCTCAATAATGTATCCTTCCTTCACCTAGGAAAAAAAGAAATTGATTTCCCAATCCCACTTATTATCCAATGCCTATAGCCTATCAACTGTATTTTGGTCCCATAGTAGTGGTTCTTGAGGTCTTAAAAAAATATTAGTTTAACTTTTCCTCTTCAACGATTCATACAACAAACATGGAAACTTAGTAAACAAAATCTCATGCAAGTTAGTTTAGATATAAATCTCCTTCCAATGTTCCACATTGGTGATCAAATATCGAGTCTATCATCATGCAAACTCATATTATTTTTCATTTAACTAGTCTTGTTTTTCCTTGAAATATGGATACCACCTCATTCTGTCCCTTCATCACCTAATACAAAAAATTCTGGTCCTGGAAATGGATCCATTTGTTGGTCCACTTGTGCACATCCTTCCTACTGTTGGGGAGTTAATTACCTAGGGTTTGTAAAGAGTTGACCAAAAAACCCCAAGGTGTCAACATATCAATCCTTATTCTAGGGATAAGGAAGGTATCGCCTGAGACACCATGAGAATCACAGAGACCATCTAGTCTTGTGTAAGAGATGAAGGGTTAAAATATACTAGGAATCCACTCAGGCTGAAATTTGTGCATTTTCTCATAGTTAATTATGATATTAGTAGCATGAAATATTACCATATTCATCCATTTAACTAATAATAAACACAATACATGGCATGGATAATATTATCTTTATATTATTTACATTCAAACAGTGGCATACATAGACCAAGAGACTCATAATTCATTAGGAATAGTAGTATGTGATCTCATGTATTCTATCAATGAGGAATTACAAGGTGCCATGCACTCTCTATCATACTCTACACATAATACTAATATGACTCTACTATAGACTCCTTACAAAATTGTTCCATCCCCATACAAAACAAACACCCAAAACCACAACATGACTCATGAAAAAATGAGCCAAACTAATTCTTTCTCTACTGCAAACCTTAAACTCTCTAACCTCTCTATGTTTCTCTACTACTCCTTTTTATTTTATTCTCTACTCTGGTTCTCTGTCACTTTCACCTCTACTTGAATCACTCTTCTGACTACCAATTTTGCATGCTTATCCCACTCTCGTGTAGCCCAGATCACCTCTTTGGAGTCATTGCAGTCCTAACCAACTTGTTAGATCATCCCTTTACTGCTCCAAGATCTCTCGTGTTGTCTGAGTTAATAATTCGGGAAGATTCCTAAGATATCCTTCTTGATTCAGTGTGCATGTGATATCTTCCTCATTTATATCATTCCTTATAGATCTATGACTGGTGCATGCACATTATTTCATCTATCATTGTAGAGGCCCGAGGGGACATAAGTGGGTTCCCACTGGGAACCACATAACACACAACAAGTTGCAGGCTCATGGTTGGATGAAATGGTGAGAAGGAGAATCACACATGTGTCTCTATGTAACAGATAAATCTAGAAGCTATTTTTCAAGAAAATAGAAAGATTCCCCAAAAGAGTAATGGTCACCCTGGAACAAAGAATACCCAAATCCAGACTATAGAAATAGGGGACTATGGCTTGGCACTTACTGGAAATAAAATGGCATTGGGAAGGGGATGTCATTGAGGGAATTTGTAGTAGAGGAGGAAATCACTTGTGTAGAGTAAATCCAATTGGGAAGGTGTCTAATAAACTTGAGGTAGTCCTGAGATAAGTGGGAAGATGGAAACTTCTATTGTTTTGAGTAAAGTGAAGTAGAGTAACCTTCCTAGACCATTTATTTTAGTAGTTAGTTGAATCAATCCCCTTGTGATATCATGTCTTGGAATGGGGGTGGCATGCTGTAGGAATACACTCTGTAGCATAGCATAAGGTTGGGAGTAAAGACTTCCTCTATTGTTCAATTGGTTGGTTGATATTTCCCTGAACAGATAAGTGTTTTAACGTAACATGTTTGATGTATGTTAGTAATGGAAACATGTTTTTTTTTAAATGATAAGTATGAACTGTATGAATGAATGGATTAAATACCTAAGTAAAAATGGATTAGGAATGTTTATTTTCAGTGTTGACGCAATGATTTTATGCAACCTAATAAGACATGCAAGGAGGGGTGCATCCCTGTGAATTTTGCAAGTCTTTGAGTGGAAATCTTGAAAGATATAAATAAAATATTCACCCAGAGTTGATAAAAGTTCCATGAATCCCTAGGAGAGTTTTAGGATGGTTAAGGATCTTCAAGCCTTGTGAAATATCCTTTCTTTAACTGGAAAGTTTGTAGGATATAAAATCTTCATCCAAATCTGAGGTGAAAACAACCTTACCAGTTTAGCAATGAGGGTGTAATCCAAGAAAGTCTAGTAGAACCTTATACATGACCTAGAAGAAACCCTCAAATGGTCAAGTCCCAACTTGGATTGTTAATATAATGAAATGTTTTGTTTGAGATGAAGGAAATTGTAGCCGCTAATTCAACAAAATGAGTATATCCTCACCGTTGATCGGAGGATGTGATCGTCAGAGTGGCCAAGCGCAAGGTTGTAGTATGGATATGATGGAAGGAACTTCAATTCAACAACAAATGTTGATATAGCATAGGACTATATGAATATATTGTGACCGTTGATGTCACATATAGGCCTATCAGAAGGGAGAATGTCAGAGACTAGGTGAAAGGGTATGAGATAGGAGTCCAAAGAAGGGGAAGTTTGAGGTATTTTGATAAGTCGAATAGGTCCTGTATATTATTATCTATTGATTTGCGTAAGAATTGATCCAAGGTAGAAGGATTAGGAATGTTAACTTTCCAGTACTTTTAACCCCCGAATGATTTTAGACCATCAGATGAGGTGAATGAGTTTCATCATATCCATTGGAGTGTACGTTGTTAGATTGAGTCATTCATATTGGTTTATGGCACTAGGGTGGATGCAATTTGTTGATGAAGGACTCTGAGAGTGAAGGGACATTATTGATCGACGAAGGGGAACATAGACCTTCGTTGAAGGATCATCATGGGTCCCATTTGATTGCCTAACGAGTAATTAGAGAGGTAGGAAATAAATGTCCTGTAAGTTAAATAACTGAAGGAATCGGGGACATTGGTCTTTGAGAGTGAGTAATGTTGGATCCTTGTGGGAAATCCATTAGAATGGAGTCATTGAAGATGATGTTTATCTTGGAAATCGGGTGAGTCCAACATGAAGAAGTATGAGTCATCCTAGATCTATGATCTAGAGGTGAGAAGCAATTATAACCATTCAATTTAGGGTGTGTATATCTTTTGTAATTACCATGAGCTTAGTAGAGGGTTTTCATTGGTATATTTGGGGATTGAATAAGTATAATATAATATAGTAAATTTTGTGATAAGAGAAGTTCTCATTGAAAACATTGATAAAATATAATCTTACCCCAATGATAGAGGAACAATGAACATCCCACCATGCTATGAGATAATTAGGGGGTCAGGTTTGTTATAGAGTGGTATGAGAGAAGATTTCAAACACTAGGATTGAACGGGTCACCAAGACTACTTGACTATTTGAAAAAAAAAAAAAATTTACAAGAATGCATATTTAAAATTATTGGTGATGTAATGGTTAATAATAGTTTTTTGTTTCAGCACACAAGACATCCTAAAATGGAAAATTAGACATGAATTGTATAGAGAAACATGAAATACACCTCATTCTTTAGAGATAATGAATATAATGGTCATAGGGCCAAAGAAATCCCTCCAAATTTGGTAGCCACTATCATAAGTTTGAAAGTAAACAATGAGAGGCTCACGAGAGCCCAGACTAAGTAGGAAGGGTTGAATGTGGTGCTACTATAGAGATTTTCAAAGATTCATAAGCACCTACATCAAGGCCCAACCAATATTAAAGTAGAATTGCAACAATCAGAGAGGTTGAAAAACCCTTCAGGTGCACAAAATCATGGATTAATACATAACAATGTGGGAAGAAGTTCTTCCAAGAAAAGTAATCAGGATGTAAGGAAGGGTCTCTTCGGTGGAAACATTTCCATAGAGTCCTTTAGTAGGAAGTCTACTTCTGAGGAGTCGTCTAATAATGACACTGGTTCGAGTGTTCCCAGGAAGAAGAAAAAGAAACATTCATAGGGTTCTCTGGCTGGAGAATTCAAAAAGGATAAACCACCTACCTTTAATAAATAAATTAAGTAGGGAGAAGAAGTCGAGAATTTGTTGTTGGGTCTGATGAAGTATTTTCGAGTACATAATTACTCAAAAAATACAAAGGAAAAGATCTCAATATTCAATATGAATGGAGGAACATCCATCTAGTGGGACGAACTCAAGGAAGCAAAAGGATTTAAAGAGAGAAAATTGTCTTGGAAACAATTTGAAAAGTATTTCAGGAAAGCTTATCTATCGAAGAAGTATTTTGATGAAAAAATCAAGGAATTTCATGAGCATAATTTCAAACAACTAACCATGTATTCTTATTGCAATATACTCTTATAACTATTGAGTTATGTTCCTTTCCTTAAGGATGAGAAATAAAAGATACAACATTTCCTTCATGGATTTCCATAGTCCTATCAAGAAAAAAATGAATTTGATAAGCCAAAGACATTATAAGACACTATCAGGAAGGCCAAGTGTTGTTATGATCATTCTAAGCATAAGAAATAGTCTTTTAGGGATTGGAAGAGAAAGGATAAGAGTGGATTCCAGAAGAAGGGATTTAATCATTCCCATATAAGAATCCAAAGAAAGGAGATAAGTTTGGTCAAACGAGAAGAAATGTGCATCAACATAATTTTTCATCTCAAAGTGGAAACAAGCCAAGAGAGTAGGTAAGAGAAAGATAAAAGGAAGAAAATAAAGGACCTTTGAAATGATGGGGTTGTGGAGAACCACATCTATTGAGATATTTTCCTCATAGGATGCAGGACAGTAAAAGGGTTTACCATGTGCAGGAAGTTTCTACTTTCGATGATGTAGCCAGAAGCATGCCCAAGATATATGCATCTATTGAAAATCGGCAAGTAGACCACCAATCCTTTGTAGTGGAGATGGAAGGTATAATTTCTAAGAAACCCATTTCTATTTTAATTTACTTTTGATCTAACCTTAGTTATGTCTCACCTCAAGTTGTTGAAGCATGTTCCCTATAGAGAAAAAAACATGGAAGGGCATGGTTAGCTCAGTTAGTCACATGGACAAAGAGGAAAGTGGAAGAGGTGATAGAAGACTAAAAATTTACAATGAGTGGGTTGCATATGCAAGAAACCTTGAATATCCTACCTTTAGGATCATATGATGTGCTATTAGGTATGGACTGGTTAGTCACTCACAAAGGAAAATTGAACTGCTATGAGAAGAATCTAGATTGTGAAGATGAAGAAGGCAATTCAAAAGTCTTTCAAGGAATTCAAAATTCATTATTAGTGAGACAAATATCGACATTGCAACTTAATAAGTTGAGTCTAAAAGGATGCCCCTTGTATGAAATACAAGTTCTTAACTAAGCACAGGGAAAGGAGTTGAAGGCTAAATATCACCTTGTGCTATGGGAATTTAGAGATGTGTTTTCATAATATGTACATGGACTACCTCCTACGAAAGTTCTTGATTTTTCAATAGATCTTGTTCCTGGAGCAGTAACAACATCAAAAGTACCCTACATGACGAGCACACCAGAATTGGTGGAGATGAAGGTATAACTGAAAGATATGTTAGCTAAAGTTTATATTATGTCGAGTGTGTCCCCATGGTGAGCATCAACATTTTTTGTGAAGAATAAATATGGTACATTGCGTTTATGTATTGACTATAGGAAGTTAAACAAGATGAACATCAAGAATAAATATCCATTTTCCAGGATCGATGATCTCTTTGATCAACTCATAGAAGCTACAACTTTCTCTAAGATTAACTTGAGATATGGATATCAAGTTAGGATCAAGGATGAGGACATCCAAAATAAAACCTTTAGAAAAAGGTATGGACACTATGAGTTCATGGCAATGCCTTTCAGACTTACCAATGCAATAACTACCTTATTGTGCCTGATGAATAGTGTCCTCAACAAATATTTGGAAATTTTTTTCTTAGTGTTTGTTGATGATATTTTGGTGTATTCCAAGAATTGAAAAGAGCATCAAGAGCATCTTAGGATGGTGCTACAAGTGTTAAGAGATCACTTGTTGTATGATACGTTTAGTAAGTGTGAATTCTTTCACAAGGAAGTCCAACACTTAGGCCATACCATATTCAAAGAAGAAGTGGTAGTAGATCCTAAAAATATCAAGGCAATCATGGATTGGATTGTAATCAGGATGTAGTAGAGGTAAGGTATTTCAAGGGATTAGCAAGATATTATAGAAGGTTTATTAAGGGATTTTCCAATATTGGTCATTCCATTACCTCGTTATAGAGGAAGGGGACTAAGTTTGTATGGTCATCAAAGTCTGAAGCTATATTTCAATAGATGAAGCATCTTTTGACAAATTCCCTTGTTTTGAAGATTGCAGACCCTGAAAAGGATTTCTTGGTTTGTATTGATGCTTCCAAGGAATGACATGGTGGAGTTCTTATGTAGGAGGGACAAGTGAATGATTATGAATCATGAAAGTTGAATTAGCATGAGTAGAGGTATGTCCCCCATGATATGGAGCTAATAAAAATTGTGCATGTATTGAATATGTGGATACATTACTTTCACATAAGGTGTTCTATCTTAATGACAAAACATTGTCGTCTAAAGTATTTTTTTGACAATCTAAGGTTCCACGTGAGATCATCCAGGTGGATGGTGTTGATCAGCGATTTGATTTTGAAATAAAACACATAAAAGAGAAATCAAATAAAGTATAATATGCACTCAGTCAGAGTGTGCCGAAAATACACTTAGCAGCGACGAGTGTGGGAGTGTCTGAAATCTAGCAAAGGATCAAATCCCTCTCACAAGAGGAAAAGTTCTTCAATCAGGTAAGAGAAGGGTTGCAGAAAGAACCTAAAGAAAGAAAGAATGAAGGATATCATATTGCATATGATAACCTATTTATGTACAACAAGTTGTGTGTGTCTGATTCATTAGAGATGAGGAACCTGATCATGGACGAATTTTATAAGAGATCCTATGTAGGTCATCCCAATTATTATAAAATGGTAACAATAGTGAGGTATTTGTACTATTGTCCAAGAATGAAGTAGTATGTTGTAGAGTACATTTCCAAGTGTTTGGAGTGTCAACAAGTGAAATTTGAACATAAACAACTTGCAGGATTATTGCATCCATTTCCAATTCCATAATGGAAATGGGTGACAATTGTTGAGTGAAAATTTTGACCAAAATTTGGCCATCTCTTTTATCATCCTTTTTCCTTTTTGATTCATTTTCATACCTCATATTCTCCATATTTCACTTCCTTTAACCCAACAAGTGAAAAATAAGGTATATTTGATATCTCTTTTAATTTTGAGGATTTGATCAAAAAATAAGTATTAAAATTAAATTTTTATCATATTTGAATTTCTCGTAATAGCTCGGTCGTTAGCATATGTATAGGACATCTAGGAGAGAACCAAGACCTGATTTCATATCCTTGATGTCCAAGGATGGACGAGTTCCTATTAGATCTTACATAATAGCTCCATATGTACACAGTAAAAGATGGTCAAACCTCACTGGTTTAACAAGAAATCCCCCATTTTTAGCTAGAAATTAGGGTAGATTTGGAATTTGTGGGATTTGTTCATATTTTGTGGATCTAAGAGTTGGAGCTCAACCTCATTAACCTATTTTATAGATCTTATCTAGTTATTACATATTTTATGGTGTTTTCTTACAAACTTGACATATAAATAAGCAAAGTTATGAAGGAAAAGGGGACCTCTACTATTGTATACTCTATTTGGATTAATACTAGCACAACCACTAAATCATTGTTGGTGAAAGACGAAAGGATTACGGATGGTAAGATGAAATGAAGAATATGAAACGACTGAAGAATATGAAACGATTGATTGTAATTATGCGGCTTCCATAAGTAAACATGGCACAAATGTAAATCTAATACTGTAAAATGATAAAAAGTTAATAGTGGAGTAAATTTGTAATTTCAATTAAGTTTGTTAATCATTTGAACGTGGCAATTAGATGGTCACACAGTAATTTCTTAATCATATTAAGTAAATGTTAAAAATTAAACAGGTTAACGGAAGATTTTAAAAATGCTAGAAAGTTATGAGCATGAGATATCATTCATTGATTTGGAAGAACGACTAAGACTATGCTAGCATCTTCAATTGATAACCATACAATTAAAATTTATGGTTAAAATATCATCAAATGTTCCTGTTGTCAATAGGTGTACGCCTTTTAGTATAACAAGTTAGATTTGAGAGTTGTTGATTCAAGATTTCTATTGATGTTGTGAATAAGTTACTGTCGGTATGAAAGTTCTTTTAGCTAGTCTTACTTCAAGTGTGCAAGCAAAGCTATGGAGGGCCCCCATTTCCAATCCTGTACACTCCAGTTTTGATATTCATAGTTGTAACATTAGTATGTCTTTATGTTTGTTTTCTTAATCATTGTTGTAGTTCATTCTAAAGATTTAAATAGATTTATATGCTTTATTCAGAAATACTTGATTTTTAATAAGGTCTCTTGGAACATTACGAAGGGCCTCCTGTAAGGGAGCTTAGTTTTTTCTTTCCTACAACAACTAAGTCTTGTTAAATGTGTTTATTTAAATAAAGTATGTTTACTTTCAATGCAAGTGTGTTTAAATCCCATGCAATTTTGATTCATTCGATAGATTAATCTAAAAATAGTTTAGATCTAAATTCCATATATATTGTTGTTCTTCAAAGTTCTACGAACTCTGGATTGATATTAAAATACATGTTCTAATTTACATATAAATTATATGCACATTTTTGGCACCATTTCCAAGGATCGAGTTGGATTTAGGAGTTGGTTACAACATCCTTGGGATGATTTAGTTTATATAACTCAAAAATTTGACACTTGTGAAGGGAGATTTAATATAGTTTATCTATACCACATCAAGATACTCCAACGTCTCAAAGGAGAGAAAATGTTCAACATGTATTATCACTTTGTTAAAAGTGTTTCCAAGATGTCGATGTCTATATAAAAGAAAATTAGAAATGAAGAGAAAACATTATATCATTGTGGTTTGATTAAGATATTGATTGTACATCAGTTGCAAGAACATGGCATTGCATGGGAACAATTTCCATTAAGAAACAAGTTCATTGAAGAAAAAGGAATTGATACAAGGAACGATAAAATTAAGGTATATGAAATACCTACTTTAGAAGAAAAACCAATTTCTATCTCGGGAAAGGAAATAATAGAAGAAACCATAGGAAAAGGAGGATGACCCATACAATGAAGAGAAAAGAAGAAAAATACATCGAAAAAAAATAATATGTTTGCATCATTCAAAAGAAGATAAAAACAAAGATTCATTGTACAAGAAGAAACAAAAATTGGCAAAGCTCGGCGGATAGATTCTGACTTTGTACAGGCCTTGGAAATTCAAAAACAAAATTGAAGGAAATTAAAAGTGTTGAAGAAAAAGAAATTGTTGAACAATATTTTAAACAAATTATTCAACAAGAAAATTCCACTTACTCCACCTATGAGAATATGAAAGATGAAATGAAAATAATTTCAAAAGAGACATTGGAAAAGGAACATGTAGAATCTTCATTCAATCCAGAGAAAAGAGTCAGAGAATTAAAGGAGAAGATAGAAGAAATGAAAGTAATGGAAAGACACCTCAAAACTGAGAATGAGAAGTACAAAATTCAAAATAACAAACTCAAAGGAGAGAATGAAAATCTCAAGAAAAAGAACAAGAAATTGAAAACACAAGACATTTTAATCTCCAAATAGGCTTACAGGTGGTTACAAGAGAAGAAAGCATGGAAAAAAAAATATGAAAATAAGAAGGTCGAGGAAATGATTAAGAAATAGGTCAAGAATCAAGTACATGATAATCTGGATGTGTTACTATAGGAATCAAAAGAAACAAAGGATCTTTGATGCATGAAGACATGCAAAATCATCAGTTTGGGGGAATGTTGAGTGACAATTTTGACCAAAATTTGACCATCTCTTTTATCATATTTTTTCCTTTTTGAATCATTTCCATACCTCATATTATCCATATTTCACTTCCTTTAAACCACTAAGTGAAAAATAAGCTATATTTACTATTTCTTTTAATTTTGAGAATTTTATCAAAAATTAAGTATTAAAATTTAATTTTTATCATATTTGAATTTCCCGTAATAGCTCAGTCGTTAGCATATGTACATGACAATTGGGAGAGAAACAAGACCTGATTACAGATCCTTGATGTCCAAGTATGGAAAAGTTCCTAAATTCTCTTACATAATAGCTCCAGATGTACACAGTCAAAGATGGTCAAACCTCACTGGTTCAACAAAAAATCCCTTATTTTTAACTAGAAATCGGGGCAGATTTGGAATTCGTGGGATTTCTTCATATTTTGTGGATCTAGGAGCTGGATATCAACCTCTTTAGCTTATTTTATGGATCTTAGTTGGTTTTTAGATATTTTATGGTGTTTTTTTACAATCTTGACTTATAAATAAGAAAAGTTATGAAGGAAAAGGGAACCTCTACTATTGCATACTCTATTTGGATTAATACAATTCAGATCTGACATATGTTGATTCAAGTTTTTTGTTGATGTTGTGAATAAGTTAATTCTGGTATTAAATTTCTTTTAGCTGGTTTTACTTCAAGTGTGCAAGTAAAGCTATGGAGGGCCCCCATTCCCAAGACTGTACACTCTACTTTTGATATTCATAGTTGTAACATTGGTATGTCTTTATGTTTGTTTTCTTAATCATTGTTGTAGATCATTCTAAAGATTTAAATAGATTTATATGCTTTATTTAAAAATACTTGATTGTTGATAAGGTCTCCTAGAACATTACGAAGGGCCTCGTGTAAGGGATCTTAGGGTTTTCTTGCCTAAAACAACTAAGTCTTGTTATGTGTGTTTATTTCAATCAAGTGTGTTTATTTTAAATGCAAGTGTGTTTAAATCTCATGCAAGTTTGATTCATTTGATAGATTAATATAAAACTAGTTTAGATCTAAATTACATATATATTGGTGTGCTTCAAAGTTCTACGATCTCTGGATTGATATTAAAACACGTGTTCTAATTTACATCCATAAATTAGATGCACATTTTTGGTGCCATTTCCAGGGATTGAGTTGGATTTAGGAGTTGGTTACAACATCCTTGGGATGAGTTAGTTTACATAATTAAAAAAAAAAATCACTTGTGAAGAGGGTTTAGTATAGTGTATCTATAACATATCAAGATACTCCACCATCTCAAAGGAGAGAAAATTCTCAACATGACTTATTACTTTCTTAAAAGTCTTTAAAAGATGTCGATGTATATACACAAGAAAACTAGAAATGAAGATAAAAGATTATATCATTATGATTTGATTAAGATGTTCATTGTACATCAACTGCAAAAACATGGGATTACATGGGAATAATCCCTATTAAGAAACATGTTCATTGAAGAAAAAGGAATTGATACAAGGCATGATGAAATTGAGGAATATGAAATACCTACTTTAGAAGAAAAACCAATTTTTGTCTCAGAAAAGGAAATAATAGAAGCAACCATGGGAACAAGGTGGATGACCCGTGCAATGAAGATAAAAGAAGAAAAATACATAGAAAAAAAAACAATCCATTTGCATCATTCAGAAGAAGATAAAAAAGAAGATTAATTGTAGAAGAAGAAACAAAAATTGATAAAGCTCAACAGATAGAGTATGACTTCATAGAGACCTTGGAAATTAAAAACAAAAAAATGAAGGAACTTAAAAGTGTTGAAGAAAAAGAAATTGTTGAAAAATATTTTGAACAAACAGTTCAACAAGAAAATTCCACTTAGTCCACCTATGAGGATATGGAAGAGGCGATGAAAATAATTTCAAAAGAGACATTGGAAAATGAAACTGTAGAATCTTCATCCAATCATGAGAAGAAAATCAGAGAATTAAAGGAGCAGATAGAAGAAATGGAATGGAAATTCACCTCAAAACTGAGAATGAGAAGTACAAAATTCAAAATAACAAACTCAAAGGAGAGAATGAAAATCTCAAGAAAAGGAACAAGAAATTGAAAACACAAAATATTATAATCTCCAAATAAGCTTACAGATGGTTACAAGAGAAGGATGGAAAACAAAATATGAAAAGAAGAAGGTCAAGGAAATGATTCATAAATAGGTCAATCATGAAGGACATGATAATTTGGATGTGTTACTATAGGAAGTAGAAGCAACAAAATATATTTGATGCATGAGGACATGCAAAATCATCAGTTTTGGGGAATGTTGAGTGACAATTTTGACCAAAATTTGGCCATCTCTTTTATCATCTTTTTTTCCTTTTTGAGTCATTTTGATACCTCATATTCTTGATATTTCACTTCCTTAACCCACCAAGTTCAAAATAAGGTATATTTACTATCTCTTTAAATTTTGAAAATTTTATAAAAAATTAAGTATTAAAATTAAATTTTTATCAAATTTGAATTTCCCGTAATAGATCGGTCGTTAGCATATGTACATTATTGTTGGGTGAGAACCAAGACCTGATTTGATATCCTTGATGTCCAAGGATGGACGATTTCATATCATCTCTTACATAATATCTCCATATGTACACTGTCAAAGTTGGTCAAACCTTACCGGTTTAATAAAAAATCCATTGTTTTTAGCTAGAAATCAGAGAAGATTTGGAATTCATGGGATTTCTTCATATTTTGTGGATCTAGGAGTTGGGCTTGACCACATTATCTTATTTTATGGATCTGAGTCGGTTGTTAGATATTTTATGGTGGTTTGTTAAAATATTGACTTATAAATAAGAAAAGTTATGAAGGAAAAGGGGACCTCTACCGTTGTATACTTTATTTGGATCAATACAAGTCAGATTTGAGAGCTATTGATTCAAGATTTATGTTGATGCTTTGAATAATTTAATTATGGTATAAAATTTGTTTTATTTGTTTTTACTTCAAGTGTGCAAGAAAAGCAATGGAGGGCCCCGATTGCCAAGCCTATACACTCTACTTTGGATAGTCATAGTTGTAACATTGGTATGTCTTTATGTTTGTTTACTTAATCATTGTTGTAGCTCATTCTAAAGCTTTAAATAGATTTATATTATTTATTTAGAAGTAATTTATTGTTGATAAGGTCTCATGGAACATTATGAAGGGCCTCTTGTAAGGGAGCTTAGTGTTTTCTTCCCTACAACAATTAAGTCTTGTTAAGTGTGTTTATTTCAAGAAAGTGTGTTTATTTTCAATGCAAGTGTGTTTAAATATCATGCAAGTTTGATTCATTTGATAGATTAATATAAAAAAAGTTGAGATATAAATTCCATATATATTGGTGTGCTTCAAAATTCTACGAACTTCGGATTGATATTAAAATACGTGTTCTAATTTACATCCATAAATTAGATGCACAACAATCTCCATGGATTTCATTAGTAGTTTTCCAAGGACAGTTAGGAAACATGATGCAATCATGGTGGTAGTGGATAAGATGAGAAAGGAAACTCACTTTATCCCCATTAAATCTATTTTTAAATCCATGGATGTTGCTAATGTTTTTATGAAGAAAATTTTTGGATTGCCTCGTGTACCAAAGACCATAATCTTTGAAAAATATGCTAAGTTCACTTCAAGGTTTTGGAAAATATTTTTTGTAGGCTTAGGAATGTATTTATCATTTAGCATGGCCTACCACCCTCAGACATATGGTCAAACTGAAAGGCTAAATTGAGTGTTATAAGACATGTTGAGGATGCATGTTATGCACCAACCCAAGAAATGGGAATAATATCTACCCTTGGTAGAGTTTGACTATAACAATGGTTATCAAGAGTCATTGAATATGAGCCCATTTGAGATTCTATATGGCAGAAAGTGTAGATTTCTAGTTGGTTGGGATAGTCAGGTGGAAAATACCACACTTGGACCATAATTTTTGAAGGAAATGAAACATGGTATGATTAGGATAAGACAAAATTTAAAAATAAACCATGATAGACAAAAGAGCTATGCAAATAGAAATAAACTCACAAAGAGTTCAAGGTGGAAGATCATGTGTATCTCAGAGTGAAACCCAAGATAATTTCCCTAATGATGGGAACATGTGCTAAGTTGGCACCCCACTATTGTGGATCATTTGAATAACTAAAAAGAGTGGGACCAATAGCATATAGACTTTCCTTGCCACCTACTGTTATATATCACCATGTGTTCCATGTATATTTATTAAATAAATATGTCTGCAATTCTAATAATGTTATTTATTTTTCTATGATACAGGTGGAAGCATAGGGAGAATTCCATCATGAACCTCAATGCATCATGGATAGGAGAGAAACAATTCTTTGAAACTGATCTATCACGTAGGTCAAGGTGCAATGGAAGAACTTTGGAGTAGATGCGGCTACTAGGGAACTAGAGGATTCCATGAGAGTGGGATACCTATTTTTTTCTACATATAATTATATATATGGAGTGTTTTAAACACTGAGGATGGTGTTTTATTAAGGGTGAGGGGAATGTAACACCGTTTCCCCCCCATGATTGTAATTATTCTAAGACTTTATGTAATGTGATTATGATGCATGTAATTATTTTTATAAATAAATGGAAAAAAATAGATAGCTGACTAAGATGGAAAATCCTTGAGTACTAGCCATGATATCATAGGTGGGAATTGATCAAGTGGATTTGTGAGGTGGAACTGAGAATTTTTAGTGAAGAAAAATAGAATTTTTTCTCAGTAAGCCAGCCTATACCTGCAAGATACAAATACACACCAGGAAGCATAATTGAACCTACATGGAGCCACGTGATCAGTAATGAGAGAGTGGGATTGGTGGTCGAAGTAGTTAAAATGACTAACATACCCAATTTCTTGAAGAGGCAAGGGTTAATTGAAAACTTGACAGAAGGACACCTTGGATTACCCCTTCGAATTCAGATCCATAACTAGAGGTTGCATTTGGAAACAACCATGGGAATCCCAAGGTGATCCAAAAATCCTTAGATGTTAATTTAATTCATAAACACACATTAACATCCAACTTGATTTAGCAATTTATGATGGTCTTGACTATTTGCAAATAAGCACGTGAATCCTCTTACTCATCAAAAAATTCATTAACTGATAAATAACTTGTGGAAAAAAGAGAGATAACACAAAATAAAATAAAATAACTAAGAAGAAAAGAGTTGATAATGGAATTCACCCATATTGAGCTACGTCTTTGTGTTCAATTCCAAATAGTGAGACTTCTCTATTAATTCTCCTTGATATAATAATGACTTACAATGGAAAATTTGAAGACATCATTCAATTCTTCTTCTCAAACATAGAAACAACGGTCACCACTGAATTCCTCTCAAAATTCTTAGAAGAATGAGTATAAACTCAGCTATCTTTTGAACAGCTGCCCAAAGACCCCCTTTGGCACACCAAACGAGACTATGGATTGTATACCTAAAACATTGTACTAATATTTTTTTATGCAGTATTTCAGCACAAAACTAACATCACGATCATATTGCTCTCATAAAACTGAGAAAAATCAGTATAAACACTCTATAATTTTCTCAAAGAACTTTTTGGCATGAAAAATGATGCAAATGAAAACAACAGTACCTCTTGGTAGGAATTTCAATGCATCGCTCTCTTCCTTGGCACTAAACGCTATGGCATGGAACTCACTCTGAGTTCTAGAACATGATCCAACCCCCTATGCCACATTTTGAATGACATGTGGTTTATATAGTGCAGGACAATGGATAGAATCCCATGCTTGTCATTGGGTTTGTTATAGGTGTTGGCATAAAATTAAATACAATGATTTTTGCATGCATTAACAAACAATTTAGTTGGCACAATGATCAGATTCATATGGTTAAGGCATTGGATTATATGTGCAAAGGTCGAAGGTTTGATTCCCTTCGACCCAACCAATTTTTGATACCCCTTAGCCAATATTGGCCAATAAAAGAGTGCCACATGGCACTCTCTAATTGTTCCACATGTTGCACGCTCAACACCATGTCAATGCACAATCAACTTGCCTACTACAACTACCACCTCAATATCCAATCAATACCATATAGCCACGTCAATTGTCCAGTTACCTGCCACCTGTCAACCATGTCAATTATTCGTACTGCCACCTATCACATGCCATGTCAGCGTCGTACTGCAACCTTTCATCCATACTGCCATGTGTCATCCTTGTTGTGATGCCACATAGCATCTGTATAGTCCATGTCATCCTTCTATATTTCCACATGTCATACTTTTTGTGATGCCACTTGGAATCCATACAGTTTTCGTACAGTCCACATGTCACCTCCTGGTGGTGCCATGTGTACATATATGATCTTCCACATCATATGATCATACCGTCTACACTTCCACATGGCATCCTGTGGTGATTCCACGCATCACCTGCTTTTTCCCTTTTTCCTGCTTTGCAAAAATTTCAAAAGGCCATAAATTCCTCATACGACATCCATTTGAGGTCGTTCAAATTGTGTTGGAAAGCTCTTGCCAAGCTCTATGAAATGGAGTCATTTTCATCATCATTTGAGACTTTCAATTTTTTATTATTTTGGATCCTCCTATATCACAAGGGTTGGGTGGAAGAAGAGGCCAAAGGTGGAAAAACACCACTAGAGACATAAGCACATAGGAGAGAAGAGAAGGAATCCATAGGGAGTAAGAAGGAACACACTCAGGAAATTATAGAGGTATGAAAAGTCATAAGAGGGTTCTCATTAAGAACCACAGAGAATAGAACTAGTTGCATGCTCATGGTTGGAGGAAGCAATGAGGAAAATAATCACATCCATTTCTATGTGTAATAGATAAATAGGGAAGCTATTTTTGAATAAAATAGAAATCTTTCTCGAAATAGTAATGGTCACCTTGGAAAAAAGAAGACCTGGATCCAAATTGGAGCAATAGGGGACTGCGGCTTGGTGCTTACTAGAAATAAATTGACACTAGGAAGGGGAGGTTATTGATGGACTATGTAGCAGAGAAGGGAATCCATTATGTAGAGGAAATCTAGTTGGGAAGGTTCTTGATAAACTCATGGAGGTCATGATCTCAGTGAAAATAGGGAAACTTCTATCATTTCCAGTTGAGAGGAAAGGTGTTCTCTCTTAGTCATTTGGTTGGTTGATATTTCCCTGAACTGATAATTGTTTTAACTTAACATGTTTGATGTGTGTTAGTAATGGAAACATGTTGTTTTGTTGTATGGTTTAAATGATAAGTATGAAATGTATGGAGGAATGGATTAAATTCTTGAGAAAAAATGGATTAGGCATGTTTTCTTTTAGTGTTGACCTAATGATTCTATCCAACCGAGTAAGACGTGAAAGGAGGGGTGCATCCCTATGAATTTTACAAATCTTTGAGTGGAAAGCTAGGAATATAGAAATAAAATATTCACCCATAGTTGATCGGAGTTCTCTGAATCCTATGAGACTTTCGGGATGGTTAGGAATATTCAATCCCTATGAAACATCATGCCTTTAAATGGAAAGTTTGTAGGATATGAAAATATTCATCCAAATCCTAGGTGAAAATTACCTTAACTAATTTAGGAATGAGGGTGTAAACCAAGAAGGTCCAACAGAAACTTAGATATAATGTAGAAGAAACCGTGAAATGGTTAAGTCCCAAATAAAAATGTTAATATGATGAAACCCTATGTTTGAGTTGGAGGAAATCGTAGACACTGATTCAATGTAGTGAGTATATCCTAACCGCCAGTCGAAGGATGAGATCATCAGAGTTACCAAGTGCAAGGTTGTATTAGGGATACGATGGAAGGAACTCCTAGTCAATGAAAATCATTGATCTATCGAAGGACTAGACAAAGATATTGTGACTGTTGATTTCACATATAGGACTATCAGATACCAAGAGAAAGGGTACGAGATAGGATTCTGAAGATGGGGAAGTCCTGAGACTGTTGATCTGTTGGGTACGTCTCGTATATTATCAGACTTTAATTTATGTATGACTTGAGTCAAGGAAGAAGGATTAGGAATATTAATTGTTCAACAATTCTAAACCCTAGATGAGATTAAACTATTAGATGAGCTGAATGAGAATCATTAGATCCATCAGAGCATACAATGTTAGAGTGAGTCGATCTGAGTGGTTCATGGAATCCGAGCGGATGCACCCCAATGGTGAGGGAATCCAAGATTGAAGGGGGACTATTGAATGATTAAGGGGAACATAGACCTTAGCCACAATATCATTGTGGGTCTCATTTGATCACCTAATGAGTGATTGGAGAGGAAGTTAATAACCATCATGTAATTTCAAGAATAAAAGGAATCATGAAAATTGGTCTCTGGTTTCGAGGACCATTGGATACATGGGGGAGATCCATTGGAATGGAGTCATTGAAGAGGATGTTGATATTGAAAATCAGGTGACTCATATAGGAAGAATTTCAAGTCATCCTAGACCTGCAATCTAGAGGTGTGAAGTGATTCTAATCATTCTATTGAGGGTGTGTAGATCCTGTGTCACTGAAGTGAGCTTCGTAGAGAGGTTTCATTGGTATCTTAGGGGATTGAATAAGTAGAATATAATAGAGTAAAGTTTTTGATAAGATAAGTTTTTATTGAAAACATTGATGAATTGAACTCTTACCCTCGACGATGGAAGAATAATGAAAATCCCACTAGCTTAAGAGAGATTTAAGGATTTGGGTGTGTTACACATACTACTTGGGTCTTATGATTACTTGATTATTATGGATTGACTAGAAAAGGAGCATTTTGTCTAAGATTTTTATAACACGGATTTCACATGTGTCAATGAGAAATTAAATTCAAGGACAATGCAAGGTATTCCAAGGCCTATATATGTCTAAGAGATTTCAATATTGCAGCTAAAAGGAAGTTTTAGAAAAAGGTGAAAAATATATGCAACCAACATGGAAGATACAATGAAGGATGATGAGCCAAGTCTTGAAGACTATCATGTCTTTAAAGAGATTGAATATGTGTTTGGGGATTTGCGAGGATTGCTACCAAAGAGGGATATATATTTCTTTATTGACTTAATTCCTGGAGCTTCCCTAGTGTCGAAAATTCCCTACAAAATGAGCACGCTAGAGCTAAAATATTTGCAAATGAAAAAAAGAGTATCTTTTAAAGAAGGGGTACATATTCCTAAGTGTTTCCCCTTGGGGTGCCCCATTTATTTTTTTCAAGAAAAAATATGGAACTTTGAGGTTGTGTATTGACTTCATATAGCTGAACAAAGTTACAATCAAGAACAAATATCATTTTCCAAGGATTGATGATCTTTATGATCAACTGAAAGGAGAAAATATATTCTCCATGATTGATTTGAGGTTAGGTTATGATCAAGTGAGAATCAAAGAAGAATACACTAGAAAAATAGCCTTTCGGACAATGTAAGGACACTATGATTTTGTGGTGGTGCCTTTTGGGTTGACAAATGCACCAACTACATTTATGTGTATGATGAATGGGGTGCTCAGATATTTTTTAGACAAGTTTGTCATTATATTATTGGATGATATTCTTATCTATTCCAAGAAAGAGGAGGAGCATGAACAACATTTTAGGATGGTACTACAAGTGTTGAGAGAGCACCTATTGTATGCCAAATTGAGTAAATGCACTTTTAATCAAAAGCAGATCCATTATTTAGGCCACATTGTTTTAGAATATGGCATAGAAATGGATCCAAAAAATATTGAAGAAATCAAAACTTCATTGGTGCCAACAAAAAATTTATAAGTAAGATAATTTATGGGTCTATCTGGTTATTACAAGAGATTCATTTTGGGATTCTCCAAGATTGCACACCCAATAACATTTTTGCAAAATAAAGGAGTAAATTTTGAATGGAGTGCCAATTGTGAAGAAAACTTTCAATCCTTAAAAGATTTAATAACTAGTGCACCTATTTTAAAGGTTGTAGATCTAGACAATGGTTTTTGTGTGTGCATATATTCATGGAAGGAAGGGATTGGTGGATGCCTTATGAAAAATGGACATGTAATTTGTTATGAGTACAAAAAATTGAAGGAACATGAAATAAATTATGCTACACGTGACTTAGAGATGGAATCTATAGTACATGCCTTAAGGATTTGGAGGCATTACCTTATGGGCATAAAATTTGAATTGAGGACAGACCATAGTGGTCTAAAATATTTGTTTAAACAACCAACACTAAACACTAGAAAAACTAGAGGATGGAATTTCTTAGTGAATATGACTTTGAAATCAAGCACATAAAGGGAAAAGAGAACAAGGTAGTTGATGCACTCAATAGAAGGGTGCATAAAATGCATGCTACAACCATTAGTATGTATGGGACATATTTAAAAGATAAAATTCTAGACGTTGTAATAGTAGACCAACATTATGTGCAAGTCAACAAAAGCTTACAAAAGAAATATAAGGATTAAAATCTATAAGAGAAGTAAATCGTATTATTCTAGAACAGATTTATGTTCCCAATTCTCATGAATTGAGAAATTGTGTTTTAAAGGACATGAAAAATGTGTATACACTGGACATCCAAGACACCAAAAAATTATTACAGCTGTAAGAGGCCAATATTTTTGTCCTGGTATGAACAAAGATGTCACTAATTATTTTTCCAGAGGCATGGAATGTCAAAAGGAAAAGATTGAGAACAGATAATGAGCAAGATTGTTGTAGCCATTTCCCATTCCTGAGTAGAAATGATATTTTTTTACTGTCAATTTCATTACCAAATTTCCCACGAAAACAAGGAAACATGAGTCCATCATGGTAGTGGTGGAAAAACTTACAAAGGATGCACATTTTGTTCCCGTATAAGTAACTCATAAGGAATCCATTATTACATAAATTTATATGAGATAAATCGATGGCTACATGGTGTGCCTGAGGAAATATTGTCAGACAAAGATCCCAAGTTCACTTCCAATTTTTGGAAGGGGTTATTTAAAGGATTTGGGACCAATTTCAATTTCAATGCAATATATCACCTAGGGTCAAATGGAAAGACCAAAATGATTAATCAGATAATTGAAGATATGTTGAGAATGTATGTAATGGAAAAACATGCTAAGTGGGAGAACTATATCCATTTAGTTGATTTTTCTTACAATAAGGGGTATCAAGAATCATTGAAGATTATCCCATTTGAAACATTCTATGGAATAAAATGCAACACACCAGTAATTTGGAATAGCCCAGCAGACAAAGTCATGATTGAGATAGAATTGTTAAGGAAAATGGAAGAATAGATGGTAAAAATAAGGAAGAATTTGAAAGTTGCACAAGATAGAAAGAAGCAATATGCCAATAAGAGAAGAATACATAGAGAATTCAAAGTGGTAGAGAATGTACTTTTAAAAATTAAATCAAAGATAAGCTCAATGAAATTGGGAATTTTCCCAAAATTGGCAGTGATATATTGTGGGTATTTTGTGATCTTAGAAAAAATAGGGTCATTTGCATACATGCTAGCAATCCCACATCCATGAGAATTTATAGCATGTTCCATGTATCTTTATTAAAAAAGTTATGTACCTAATCCTAATCATGTGATTGCTTGGAATGTTATTCAAGTGGAACACGAAGGGGATTTCCAAGTGGAACTAGTGTTCATCCTGGAACGAAAATTAAAAGTGCTCAAGAACAAAGCCATTGGATTGGTAAAGTTTCAATGGACCTTCTATAGTCTTAAAGACGCTACCTAGAAGAATGAGGAAGCCATATGCAAAACACACCCACAATGTTTTGTAAATTTTGAAGAAAACTAAATGTAAATTTGTACAAAAGTGAATGAAGACTCAATTTTGGTAGCTGGAGTTCATGGAGCCACAAATTTGATATTTCATGTCCAACAAATGTCTGGGTTGAGGGAAAAAGAGATTTGTTGGTTGGAATTGCTACATGAGTCACTAAGTTGTGGAATTATCAATCATTTTGATGTAATGTTTTCATATATGTGTGTGTGTGTGTGTGTGTGTGTGTGTGTGTGTGTGTGTCATTGTGTAAATTGTATGGTTATGTTCACTGAAGACGATGTAGTTTGTATGGGGAAGCGAATGTAACATCATCGTTTCCAAACCCCAAACTAGCGATGTATATTGTAAATGTAATGTATGGATAATGGACAAGTCATGTAATATGTAAATGATGCAAATTGAATATGATAAATAAAATGTATTGCCAACTGCAGACGAACACAAAAATATATTTTCAGGATAAGTATCCACAAGAGGGGGAATGGGTCCAAGGGGGGATATTTTACCCATGTCTATTAAACCAAAACCAATTTATTTCTAAAATTATCCTTACTATGAACCTTTCGTTATCTATTGAGTGTTCTAGAACCAAATCATTGAATTCATGTAAGAGGGTTGCTGTGAGAGTCACTTCCCATAGTTATTGAGAGCATGGGGGTTGAGTACAATCAGCTTGTGTAAGAGTGAAATTTAAGAAAGAAAGAGATAGAGAGGAAATGTGTATGGGGAGGGGACCCAAATTATTCATTCACATTTTGCATGGAGAGTTTTGTTTACATGGAATTTTCTATCCAACAAAGGAGTTCTGAGTGATGAAGCTTGAAGGAAATAGTTATGTGAAAGTTTGGATGCTATTTTGAGCTGAAATTTTTGTGGAGAAGGAGGTTGCATAGCAAGGAAAATTCATCAAGGGAAGCACATGTTTTGTTGCTAGGAGAATTTGTGGTCCAGTTGTAGTTCCTGAGGTCCTCGCAAAGAGATTTCATATCCGACTTGTGCTAGAATCCATGGAGGGGAGTGAAAAGGCCCGATGGATTGCAAGTAGTGAAGGGGGATTCCATCCCTTGGGTTGTGAAGGTTGAGGGGAAGAGAGTTGGTGGATTTAAATAGCTGTGATAATCGACTATTAAGATTGGGACATTATTCATCCTTAGGGACCACCATCTCTTGTTGATTCATAGCCCCAACTCGAGGTTGACTTGTTGTTGAGAACTAGAACAACAAGTTTATAGTTGGGAGGAATGTTTGTCCTCTGCAGCAGGTCACACATTTTCATATGACAAGTGTTCTTATATGTTGTGTTTATTTTTGTTAAATTCTTATATATATTGTTGTACATTTTATTTTGATTTATATTGGATTAATTCTAGTTGTTTCCAGTAGAATTGATGCATATGAATCTAGATTTTTTGGTATAATGATGTTGTATGCACTTATTTGTTGTTTTTCATATTTAAAGCAATTGCATTTATGTTTTTATTCAGTATGGATAGTTGCATGATTTAGAATGTCATGTTGTGTGTTATTTCTTCATTTAGATTTGGTATAACAAAAAATTATTAGGTCCTTTTAGCAGTGACGTGACCCAGCTGGGGGATGGGTACGTTATAATTTCAATATGATGTTTTTTCAAAAAAATTTATTATATGTTTGATTGAACAGGTTCCAATGAAAATATGAGTAGAGGAATAAGGACCCATGTCCTATGAATGTAATGTGAGAAATCTACATCCATTGAAGTAAAGGCATCAGGGATAGGAAATATGTTGAAATAATGAGTTTGTCATGTCCCTATTTTTGGTCTTCCCTGTTATACAATTGGAGATGAATTCCAAGGTTGGAAATATGGGTGATTTTATGCTACCAGTGATATCATATGGTTTGGAGGAGTTATATGAGGCCCAACCTAGTCCATTTATCATCTTTCATCATCGGGATCACTTTCACACAATTCCTTCTTGGTTATATGGAATTCCAAGGATTCCTATAATTTGAGAGTATTATTGAGCATAATTTAATTAAATACAGTAAAGGTGTTATTTGGATAGTATTATGTGAGGGGTAACCTTAGTGTAATAGCTCATTGGAACTGGAACAAAAAGCTCAAAAGGTTGGGATGATGAGAAAGGGACTTCTAGTGACTAGAAATGTATTAAAAGCAAATTAATCACTTTCCAAAGTTAAAAAGGGGCTAAAAAGTAATTTAATGACTAATATGAAGAATAAACAAGTCACTTAAATAATTTAAGTGAAAAAGACAAAAGAAAATAAGGCCAATAAAAGAGAGATGAGAGTTCATTCTCAAGTATGCATTGTTCATTTGATTATTTTCCTTTTGGCTTGGAGTTTTTGGAACCTTTTGGGGTTGGGAGGAAAACCTTATTTTATTGGTTTTGGTGGTGATACTATCCACCCTAGATAATCCAGTTTAGATGGTGAGAAATCCACCCTAGCCATTGATTGGGAAGGCCATCTAGGTATTACATTTGGATTTCACTATTGAGGAGTTATATCTGCCATTCTACAACAGTTTTGGGGTTTGAGGAAGTTATATCTTTCTTGTGCATGGAGATATTTGGTGTAGGAAGCACAATCTATTGTTTTGAGGTTGATATTTCTTCATCTTTCATGTAAGATTTGATTGTGGAGATTGGTTTTACATTGAGAAGGGAGAACTGAGTTTTGTAGATGCATTTCTTGGGTTTTGAGTCGAGTCTCAACTGAAGGATGATTTTTCTTGTAGAAGGGGGCGTGTTCTGCAATGGGACGAATTTGATCTTCATTGCAGGGCCAATCTTACACACATTGCGGCTGATTTCGTTTGTTGGGAAAGTTATCATAGACATGGGCCATGTTTTCTTTCAAAGTGGCCATGTTTTTTTTCAAATGGAGCATGTTTTCATTGTGGGGAAAGTCATTCCCTTGATGGATTGATATGAGCATTGTAGGGGTCGATTTTACCATGTTTGAGGCCAAAAAGTTTGCCTTTTGTATCTGATTTAGAGTGTTGGGTTAGATCCCTTCGAGTCTCGACAGGTTCTCTTGTTAGAGGATTGAGATTTTCTATTTTGTGGTCAATTTATTTGGTTGGATAAGTATTCTATGTGGAGAGGGCTTGTGGTTGTGCTTGGCATCCATTTTATTGGGAGAGAGTAGTTGCTTCAGCAACCATTAAAACAACACATTTATCACCATTCCCCTTGGACTATGTAAAGCATCAACAAGTCTCTCAGAGCTAAGTATGAGTCATTATTTGGACCTTTTTCTAGTTTGATGCTAATAAAATAAGGTTAGAAGTTACATTGATCTACTGTCATAACAATTGTCTTAGTTCTTACTTATTTTCACTTGTGTGTCATATATATATATATATATATATATATATATATATATATATATATATTGTTGCAATTTAAAATTAATTGGAACATAAACTCATGAATTACACCCGAAACACATAAGAAACCATAAAATCAACAAATGAAACTAATACAATGAGATGGGTGTGTGTGTCATAAAGTCTTTGATGAAAGGTCAGTCCACTAAGGGGGAAAAAACCTACAATATTTTTGGGAAATTTTTAATTTGTTTTTATCTAGGGACATTATAGAGTTAATCGGTTGAAATCTATATCAAAGACCAAGTGTAATTCTCTTTTCTTAATATTAAGAAACAATTTATCAATACAATTTATAAAACTATGTTAATAAATATTATTTCTTGTATGGGAATGTCCCACTAAGAACAAGAAGTGAGAAGTGGAGTATGACATGTTTGGTTCGGTACTAATATTTCTTTAGAATTCACCTTTTTTTCCAGGAAAGAAAAAAAACATATTTCTCTAGGCATGTTGATTTGACCTTTCTCCCATAAGCAATTGGGAAATCCAATTTTATGTTTCAAACGATTTAGATTTAAAAAATATGGTGTTAATTGCATTATCTATTATTCATCCATTCCTACATACAAGACCATAAAGACTATAATGGTATCGATTTCTCTAGCAATGAGATTGCCACATGAATACACAATAAGATATTATGCCATCCAAGTGTAGTGTTATCTAAGTAACAACCTGTAACATCCCACTCTGGCACACTGAGAAAACTTATTATTTGAGGACACTTGCTCGCAAGTGATCTGGACTTTTCTGATGTTAAAACATTTATACTGGATTATGATGCGTTATGATAGACGACATGAGGTTTTACTATTTGATGTAGACAGGTGCTATTGACTCATTTTTATTGAGTGTGTAGGGTTTTGGACCTTGATGATGCAGAGGCATCGGTGGAACCCATTGGACTCTGGATTGAGTCAGGGAGTGTGCTAATTGGGTTGATTTATTTACTGTGATATTTCATTGATTTGATGATTTGATGATTGACATGTTCTAACACGATTGTTGATGATGCAGGCTGATGATAGCTTGCCGACTTGACTCACAGATGGAGTAAAGGGGCCACACACGATTTCCAGAGAGGTTGAGGGAGAGGTGTGGACAACATCCCTACCACATCCTACTAGCACTCCCTCCATGGATCGAACTATAGGTTAACGATTACCTAGTTCGAGAGGATCCACGATGCCATGAGGGAATACTGCGATAGTCGCTCACGATGATTCTAAGGGGTGCGAAATAAGGTGGGGGACTTATTCCTTAGAGCCATTGGTCTCCCACAAGTTCACCTGGCGGAGTGTTGACTCCAGGGGTTATAGATGTCTACCAATCAGTCAATTTGGCAAGTGGCACCCTTGGAGCACGCGGTGCATCTTGAAGGGCACGTCACACAAAGGAAACAAACGAGGCGAGTGGCACCCTTGGAGCATGTGGTGCGTCCTGAAGGGCACGTCGCATTGATGTGGATGAAGGAAACAAACGTAAATATCCCTAAGACAATAATGCCTTAAGAAATCCTTAAACAACTTCCCTAACCCAGTGTCGCCCAGTTCAGAATCTAAGTACTAAGTCTAAAACTTTTAGGGTAAAATTTTAGTCTAACCTTAAGAATAGACCCTGGAATAAAAATAACAAATTAAACAAAAA
>ML779325.1:620531-646278 GCA_009831015.1 Picea engelmannii
GGGATTAATAAAAGAGGTAGACAAAGTAATAAAGGAAACATAGACAATTAATAAGTAATAAAATTATTTAACGTGCGGGAGTATAAAAAGTTACGAATTTAAAAATAAAATGAAAAGATTAATTAGCGCATTTACCTTTTTGGTTTTAAAAAAAAAGAAGGGATTAATAAAAAATAGGGAAGTTAAGTAATAAATGAAACATAGACAATTAATAAGTTAAAGAATATAATTTTGGAGAAACATGGGGGATGAGTGACACTTGTGAGACAGAGAATTTTTAGAGGGTTTTCATTAAAACTTAAATTAAATGTGATTTAGGGCAAGGGTGGGTTTGAAAACTCTATAAAAGAAAGGGAAGAGGAGGAAGAAGGGGATGGGCAGTAAGCGTAATGTTACGCTGCCGGATTGTGGCTTGACTGATTGCTTGTGAGGAGTTGGGATTTTCTCAGCTCAGATTGGAGTGGTAGCTCAGCCTTGCGAGGCGAGCTGAGAAGCTAGACTTATCTTCTGGATTTGTGTGGCCCCTTTGTGGCTCAGGGGGCTAAGGGGGAAGTAGAGTACCCCTAGTGTTTGGCTGGGAGGTACCAGTGAGGTCTCGACATTCGGTGAGCGGGAGCGGCAAGGAGTGCACGGACTTCAATCGAGGCAGGCATCAAGGCAAAGGTACGCTCGTTTATTTTATTAAGAATAATGCATTAGAAACTGTGTTGGGAACTGTATCAATTGGATAAGTAAAAGGAAATTTCGAGTTCTTGCTGTGATGGGAGTAATGGAATTGTGAAATTTACTCTGGACTATGCAAACCCTTTTTATAAATCCTCGTTCTGGACTATGTAAAAATAATTACTGTTTATAGTTTTGGACTGTGTAAACCCCTTTTTATCAATCGTCGATCTGGACTATGTAAATGTTTAATTATTGGTGGGACTGTGTAACTTTTATTGTTTAGTGTTCTGGAATTTCATTGAATCTGTTCCTGTACACGGTATCTGGACATTTCGTTTTCTTTTATATATGGTTCAGTTTATGTTTTCTGGAAAATTTGATTTGGGTTTATGGTTATTGTATTTGGTCCCTGGGTGAATTCGTTTTTCCTTCTTGCATGCCGTGGGTGGCTGGCGATAGGCTCTACGGGGTGGGGTTATCAAATTCATGGTTATCAGATTGTGGTTATGTTCTAAAATTTTTAGGCACACATAACATTATCACTGTTCAATACTATCCATTCCTCGTCCGGCCGATGAGATACAGCAAATCGCTGCCACAGAAAATGCATCCAGTCAGTCAAATACGTTATTTAATGCGATTATGAATAGATACTTATTTCAATGAAATAAAAGAATCTTTTTCTATTTCAGAGACGCTACATATTGGTTTGTTCATATGAAAGATGTAAAGTCCTGTCCTTCATAATCTCAGTGGAAAATCTGTATCATTAAGGTGATGCTATCAAATTGAAGCCGTTTAAATTAATTTAAAAAAAAAAAACTCATACATAATCCCACCCAGCGTTTAAATCTCACACGTTTCCCCCAATCTATCTCTGCGTCGGTGTCAATTTTTCTCTGCATTTGGGAGTGATGGATGCATTAGTAACCAGGCGTTGTGCATAGAAGAATTCCTTGGACGCTGTGTCCGCATGCTAAGAAAAAAAAACTCTTTCCTACGTGCTGAATACTCAACGCTGGTTTATCCAAGATTTTCGGGCATCTACTCTGACGTATGCAACTTTATGTCATCTGTTACAGCCGAGTCGAGCCACCTGTGCAGTCACTCCCAAGTCGTTGTATGACCGCCTACTCCTCATTTACTTATTTAGCAGTTGCATTTTAACTCCTTGTTCCAGAACACCATTACAGTTCCAGCCTAGCCACTGACCGCCTAGCCCGCCATTTGGCTCCAGTGCACTGCACCGATGTAGCGCACCGTCTTAATTCTGGAGCCTTTTTATGTATTTTTAATTTCGGCATAATCCCCTTAATGCACATGGCTTAGTTTCTCTGTACATCACTTATAGCAGTAAAATTTCTAACAGCAAGCTAATTAATACAGCCTTTATGACTGAGTTCGCCCTAGTCGGAGTCCTTACCTTACCTGGCAGTGAATGGTAGTAAATGTCTCATTATTTCTAAATAATTAAGGCCTGGTTTTGGCGTATGATTAATTGCTAGATTGTATTGTTATTAAATGCCTAGATATTTGTGTTAGGTTAAAATCCGTGAGGCATTATTCATTATGAAATGATATTATGTTAGTTTAAGATTGATATTACATCCATCGAGATATATGGCTAGTTGGAGGGAGAATTAATGAATAAAGTGCACGACCCAATGTCAATACTAAAAGTAGGAAGTTAAAATGATCATTAAATTAATAAATAAAATGCATGCCCTTTCCTTGCCTTCCAAGGGTTCTTAGTCATAACACTAATCTAACCACGTGAAAAGAAATGTTTACAATTATTGAGACTATAACTTTAATCCAAACTATTCTAGTTGTTTGAGAGAAATTGTCTCTACTTATTTATGACTGAATTTTTCATCGACTATAATTCTCAGCAACTAGCATTAATCAGAAATAAAAGATATGAATATAACCTCGTATATAAATTTCTTGATTGGGTAGGTAATTAGGGTTTGTTATTTCTATGTGAATAAAAGTTTTACATGCCTCTGTCTTCTATATCTACAATTTAATGTTCATAGAGTAACTATTTCTCTGGTTGTATTTAACTTTTCAAAATTCTCTAGACTAGATAAAATAAAACCCCAATAGTAAGGTATTGTGTTTATTGTCTAGAACTATGCTACAAATATAAGAGATGTATTGATTTAAGTAAATGCTAATGTCTGGTAATGATTGTTAAAGTAATGTTATGGCAAGAAGGTGAATTAAATTAGCTTAGACACAACTGCTTTTGTTTTATATTGTTTTAATGAAATAGTTATGGTTTTCTTTCAATAGAGCTAGATATTTATATAATGTATTGAATATGAGGTAACGTAATAACATGTTAGGTTATTGGAAGGAGAGATATGGTTGTCATCATTTATGTTTATGTGGTTGAATGTTGTCGAATTTTGTTAACATATAAAAATGCTAGGCCTTAAAGCTATGTACAATCAGTCCTTAGGAATTAGTATTGGGGAATCGAAATTAATTGTTGTTACTTCCATTTAGGGGTAGATTTGGCAACTAGTGAACTAATGGTAACTACAAATAGTAACTGATCAGAATTTAATGCTAGTTGAGTCATGGATAATGCCTCGTTCTAATGATGTTGGTGGTTGTCTGAGTTCTTTCGGATTGCGCTTTCTGTAGTGGTCATGGTTTATTTAAGTATTGTTGTACTTGGTTGTATTCATGTTATGGTAGGGTCTGCTTGTGTCGGGTGGGATGTAGACACCTCCATGTAGCCTAGTATTTAAGTCTGTGTGTGTGTTTATTTTTGTGTAAAGAATCTTGTGCCGTATCAAGAGTCTCGGGCCCTTTAAAGGCAGGGTTTCCACTCTTGCGACACACCTGATGGAGATTACTAGTTTCTGCCTGAGCAGTCGGCCAGGAGCCTATCTGACCTTCTCTCTCTCCGGAGCAGAGAACTAAGATTAAACGCCCTGCTTTCCTGTGCAGAAATAGTAAAATCTACTACTACGGATTCTACCTTCTGTGTTCATACTGTGCATAACCCAGTATGTCGTTAAATGTTGTGTTGTGCACCTTATATCTATGATAATTTTTTCTTGTAGTTACTTGTCGAGCGCCTTGTGTCCTCTTGTTGTGATCATCGCAGTTGCGTCTTATTAGTCGTCGGGTGGCGACGTAGAGTCAAGTGTGTCTGTTTCCCTTCTACACGCGCGCACACACCTTAAACAAAAATATATTAATAAAAATAAGAGAAATTTTGCACCTGTTATCAGAGTCATTGTCGTAACGAGGAGGTTCATTACATATGGTATCAGATCCGATTCGACCCGTGACTTGGGATTCACTACGGCTTTTGTGACATGATTTGATTTTATTATACTTTGTTGATCGAGTTGATTGTGTGCATGAAGGTAATCATGGTTAGAGGATGTTGCGGAGGCAGATGATGGGGTACTAGGGGAGGAGACGTGACGCCTCTAGTAGCATCCACACCTGAGGGGTCTAACCCCTAGGGAGGCGAGCATGTTATCGGACAAGAACAGATAGCAGTTGGCGATGTTGTTGGGATGATGAGATCTTTTCAGCGCATGTCTGAGGCGCTGATCACCTGCTTGGACAGAGATGAGGCCAGGGCGCTGGCACCCACTGAGGTTCCGCTGCGTGCACCGACCGTTACTGGTAGCGTTCATGGTGAACTCGAGAAGGTCAAATTTCTCGAGTTCTTGGGTGCCCCAGAAAGCGCAGCCGCCGAGGCATGGTTGGAGAAGATGGCGATGTGCTTCGCACTTTGCAATTATACCTCCAACATGAAGGTATGCATGGCAGTCTTTCAACTGAAGGTGAGTGCTCTTCTATGGTGGAAGACGCTCCTACCACAGCTGAACATGGTCGTTGAAGATGTGTCATGGGAACTGTTCGAGGAACGGTTCCAAGAGAGGTATCTTTCAGAGGAATTCATTGAGTGTCAGCTCAAAGAGTTCAACGCTTTACGACAGGGAGGTCGTACGGTGCTTGAGTACAAGGCACATTTTATGGCACTGCTCTGATAAGCTCTGCACCTTAACTTTGAGAAGCTTAAGGTCATCAGGTTTGTGTTGGGCCTTAATGACAACCTGCGTGCAAAGGTTTAAATGTTTTGATGCCTCAAACCTTACACGATGTCATCCAGAAGGCAGTCGTTCAGGACGATTTTAGCTTCATAGAGATGGCTTCAGAAGCCAAACAGAAGGTTGGAGAAAAGGTTACGGGCTGTGCCCTTAACCTGGGAGAGTTTGTCACGAGGGTCAACTTGTACGTCACGATCTTAGGATCTTATGACGTCATGATCGGTATGGATTGGTTGGAATCGCATGAGGCGATACTCAATTGTAAGATGAAATGGTTGATCTTGGTTGATGATGAAGGATAGAGACGTGTGATTGTAGGATGGAACCAGGGAGTTTCCTTGAGGTTTGTCTCTACCTTACAATTACGGAAGAGTATGCGCAAGGGGTGCAATCTTTATGCAATCCTCACGCTAAACGAAAAGGGAGTAGCGAAAGGTCTAGAACACATTCCGGTGGTGAAAGAGTTTGTGGACATAATTCCAGAGGAGTTGCCTGGGATGCCGCCAGAAAGGGAACTGGAGTTTACCATAGACCTGAAACCGGGGACTGAACCGATAGCAAGAACGCCTTATCGGATGTCAACCCCGGAGTTGCAAGAGCTGAAAATGCAACTAAAGGAGTTGTTGGACCTGGGACTGATACTCCCTAGTGTGTCACCATGGGGTGCACTAGTTATTTTCATACAAAAGAAGGACGGATCGTGGAGGCTTTGCATTGACTACCGCCAACTGAAGAAGGCTACAATCAAGAATCAGTATCCCTTACCAAGAATTGATCATCTGTTCGATCAAATGAAGGGTGCGACAGTGTTCTCCAAGATCGATTTTCGATCAGGGTATCACCAGTTATAGATCAAGGAGGATGACGTCCCTAAGACCACCTTTAAGACAAGATTTGGACATTACGAGTTTACTATTTTATCGTTTGGACTGAAAAATGCCCCAGGGGTATTCATGAGTTTGATGAACGGGGTGTCCGTGAGTACTTGGACAAGTTCATCCAAGTATTCATTGATGATATCTTGATCTACTCTCGGACAACGGAGAAGCATGATGAGCACTGGCGCTTGGTATTACAATGTCTACGAGAGCACAAAGTGTATGGGAAGTTGTCCAAATTCTCTTTTTATCAATCGAGGATTCACTACTTAGGGCATGTCATCTCCGGTGAAGGTATCGCCGTGGATCTAGCCAAGGTTGAGGTTATTATGGAATGGCCTGCGCCGACAAATGTCACAGAAGTGCGTAGTTTTATGGGTTTAGCAGGATACTATTGACGGTTTGTTGAGGGATTTTCGAAGATAACAAATCCGATCACAAAATTGCAGAAGAAAAACAAGAAGTTTGTCTAGACGGAGAAATGCACGGAATCATTTCGAAGTCTTAAAGAGTTGTTGACAACAGCGCCGATGCTAAAGGTCCCTGACATGGACGCAGACTTCTTGGTATGCACTGATGCATCCAAGGAAGGTTTAGGCGGAGTCTTGATGCAAGACAGACGAGTGATTTCTTACATTTTGAGGAAACTGAGAAGGCATGAGGAGAACTACGCGACGCATGATTTGGAGCTATTAGCCATCGTATATGCCTTGAAGGTTTGGAAACACTACCTTGTTGGATGGAAATTTGAATTAAGGACTAATCCTCATGGACTACAACACATTTTTATGCAAAGCGACCTGAACGCGCGACAACGACGTTGGTCAGAATTACTTAGCGAGTATGACTTCGAGATTACTTACATAAAGGGAACAATGAACTAAGTGATGGATGATTTGATTCAGAGGCTGCGCCTCTTTTTGGTGTTCCCTCTTTAGACGAATCTACGTGAGAAGATTCTCACCTTACAATGTGATGATGACTGGTACAAAGAAGTCGAGGATTTTATCGGACAAAACACAGTGATGATACCACGATATGAGGGATTTTCTTTTGATAGTGATGGGTTATTGAGGTTTAGAGGTCGGATTTACGTACCACCAAACGACGAGTTGAGGATGTTGATCCTAAGCGAGGCTCATAGAGCAGTTTACATGGCTCACCCAAGAGTCACGAAGATGAGGGCAGGCCTTAAACCCTTATTCTTCTGGAAGGGAATGAAGGCCGACATAGTCAACTTGTTGGCTAGATGTCTAGAGTGTCAGTAGGTAAAGGCTGAACATAGACACCTGGCAGGATTACTTCAACCACATGCCCTTCCGGAATCAAAATGGGAAGTTATTTTGATGGATTTTATTGTTGGATTGCCACTAACGGCAAGGAGACATGACTCTATTTTTGTAGTGGTAGACACTCTGACGAAGAGTGCTCACTTTATTCCTGTACGTACGATGTATTAGGCACCTGACATAGCGAGAGTTTTCATCAGCGAGATTGTGAGGCTGCATGGCGTGCCTAAGAAGATTATATCCAATCGAGGATTAGTGTTTACTGGACGATTTTGAATGAGTTTTCAAGAGGCCTTGGGAACCCAACTCAATTTTAGTACTGCATATCACCCAGAGACTGTCGGACAGATCGAACGAACGAACCAAACCTTGGAAGACATGCTGCGCATGTACGTGATGGACCAACAAAAGTGTTGGGAGGAATTCTTGCCTCTAGTAGAGTTCGCTTACAACAACAGTTACCAGAGCACCATTAAGATGGCGCCTTTTGAGTTTCTTTATGGGTGACCATGTCGGATGCCCTTGAGTTGGGATCGGCTTGAGGATAGGGTCCTAGTGGGACCAGAAGCGATCCAAGAAATGGAAGAGAAAATGCAAGCCATAAGATAAGGATTAAAGAAGCACAGGATCGACATAAGAGTTATGTCGATGCGCACCAAGTCGACCATAGTTACGAGGTCGGCGATCGAGTATTCTTGCGGGTTAAACTGCATAAGAGTTAGATAAAGTTTGAAAAGGGAAATAAAACTTCTCCTAGGTTCGTAGGACCTTTCAATATTGTGGAGAGAAAGGGGCCCGTGGCCTATCGACTAGCCTTGCCTAATTCTTTGAGGCGTATGCATGATGTTTTTCATGTATCTGTTTTGAGACATTATATTAGTGATCCTACACACGTGATTGACATGAGTTTCTTGCAGGTATCGAACGAGGGAGCGCTCACGGCTGAGCCAGTCCACATTTTAGATCACCACGTTCGACAGTTATGACATCAAACGGTAGATCAGGTCGAGGTCTAGTGGGACAGTTATAGTCCGCACACAGCGACCTGGGAGGACGCATATGATATGCGCCATCAGTTTCCATTTTTGTTTGATAGATAGACTTATGATACTGTGATACTTTTATTTCGGCATTTATACTGAGAAACTTCGGGACAAAGTTTAGACCAAGAGGGGGTGTATGTAACATCCCGCTCTGGCGCACTCAGAAAAATTATTATTTGAGGACACTTGCTCGCAAGTGATCTGGACTTTTCTGATGTTAAAACATTTATACTGGATTATGATGCGTTATGATAGATGACATGACGTTTTACTATGATGTAGACAGGTGCTATTGACTCAGTTTTATTGAGTGTGTAGGGTTTTTGACCTTGATGATGCAGAGGCATCGATGGAACCCCTTGGACTCCGGATTGAGTCAGGGAGTGTGCTAATTGGGTTGATTTATTTACTGTGATATTTCATTGATTTGATGATTTGATGATTGACATGTTTTGACATGATTTTTGATGATGCAGGCTGACGATAGCTTGCCGACCTAACTCACATATGGAGTAAAGGGGCCACACACGATTTCCATAGAGGTTGAGGGAGAGCTGTGGACAATAGCCCTACCACAGCCTACTAGCACTCCCACCGTGGATCGAACTGTAGGTTAACAATTACCTAGTTCGAGAGGATCCACGATGCCGTGAGGGAAGACTGCGACAGTCACTCACGATGATTCTAAGGGGCGCGCAATAATGCAGGGGCCTTATTCCTTAGATCCCTTAGTCTCCCACAAGTTCACCTAGCGGAGTGTTGACTCCAGGGGTTATAGATGTCTACCAATCATTCAAGTTGGCGAGTGGCACCCTTGGATCACGTGGTGCATCCTGAAGGGCACGTCGCGCAAAGGAAACGAACGACGCGACTGGCACCCTTGGAGCACGTGGTGCATCCTGAAGGGCATGTTGCATTGATGTGGATGAAGGAAATAAAACTAAATAGCCCTAAGACAATAACGCCTTAATAAATCCTTAAACAACTTCCCTAACCCAGTGTTGCCCAGTTCAGAATCTAAGTACTGAGTCTAAAACTTTTAGGGTAAAATTTTAGTCTAACCTTAAGAACAGACCCTGGAATAAAAATAACAAATTAAACAAAAACCACCTAAGTAATAGTTGGGTCTTCATAAAATTCTTGGGGCGATGACGAGGATAAGATTTAAAGTAAAGCTAATAGTTTCAAAATTTTACAAAGAAGAAATTAATTCCTAACTTGCGGAAGAACAAAAGATATTAAATAAATAATAAATGAAAAGATTAATTAGCGCATTACCTTTTTGGTTTAAAAAAAAAGGGGGGGATTAATAAAAGAGGTAGACAAAGTAATAAAGGAAACATAGACAATTAATAAGTAATAAAATTATTTAACGTGCGGGAGTATAAAAAGTTACAAATTTAAAAATAAAATGAAAAGATTAATTAGCGCATTTACCTTTTTGGTTTAAAAAAGAAGAAGAAGGGATTAATAAAAAATAGGGAAGTTAAGTAATAAATGAAACATAGACAATTAATAAGTTAAAGAATATAATTTTGGAGAAACATGGGGGATGAGTGACACTTGTAAGACAGAGAAGTTTTAGAGGGTTTTCATTAAAACTTAAATTAAATGTGATTTAGGGCAAGGGTGGGTCTGAAAACTCTATAAAAGAAAGGGAAGAGGAGGAAGAAGGGGATGGGCAGTAAGCGTAACCTTACATTGCCGGATTGTGGCTTGACTGATTTCTTGTGAGGAGTTGGGATTTTCTCAGCTCGGATTGGAGTGGTAGCTCAGCCTTGTGAGGCGAGCTGAGAATCTAGACTTATCTTCTAGATTTGTGTGGCACCTTTGCAGCTTGGGGGGCTAAGGGGGAAGCAGAGTACCCCTAGCATTTGGCTGGGAGGTACCGGTGAGTTCTCGACGGTCGACGAGCGGGAGTGGCAAGGAGTGCGTGGACTTCATTCAAGGCGGGCGTCAAGGAAAAGGTATGCTCGTTTATTTTATTAAGAATAATGCATTAGAAACTGTGTTGGGAACTGTATCAACTGGATAAGTAAAAGGAAATTTCGAGTTCTTGTTGTGATGGGGGTAATGGCGTTGTGAAATTTACTCTGGACTGTGCAAACCCTTTTTATAAATCTTCGTTCTGGACTGTGTAAAAATAATTACTGTTTATAGTTTTGGACTATGTAAACCCCTTTTTATCAATCATCGATCTGGACTGTGTAAATGTTTAATTATTGGCGGGACTGTGTAACTTTTATTGTTTAGTGTTCTGGAATTTCATTGAATCTGTTCCTGTACACGGTATCTGGACATTTCGTTTTCTTTTATATATGGTTCAGTTTAAGTTTTCTGGAAAATTTGGTTTGGGTTTATGGTTACTATATTTGGTCCCTAGGCGAATTCGTTTTTCCTTCTTGCACGCCATGGGTGGCTGGAGATAGGTTCTGCGGGGTGTGGTTATCAAATTTGTGGTTATCAAATTGTGGTTATGTTCTAAAATTTTCAGGCACACATAACATTATCACTGTTCAAGACTATCCATTCCTCATCTGGCCAATGAGATACAACAAATCGCTGCCACAGAAAACACATCTAGTCAGTCAAATGCGTTATTTAATTCGAGTATGAATAGATACTTATTTCAATGAAATAAAAGAACTTTTTTCTATTTCATAGACGCTACATATTGGTTTGTTCATATGAAAAATGTAAAGTCCCGTCCTTCATAATCTCAATGGAAAATCTGTATCATTAAGGTGATGCTATCAAATTGAAGCCATTTAAATTAATTTAAAAAAAAAAAACTCGTACATAATCCCACCCAGCATTTAAATCTCACGTGTTTCCCCCAATCTATCTCTGCGTCGGTGTCGATTTTTCTCTGTGTTTGGGAGTGATGGATGCATTAGTAACCAAGTGTTGTGCATAGAAGAATTCCTTGGACGCTGTGTCCACATGCTAAGAAAAAACAAAACTCTTTCCTGCATGTTGAATACTCGGCGTTGGTTTATCCAAGATTTTCGGGCATCTACTCCAACGTATGCAACTTGATGCCGTCTGTTACAGCCGAGTCGAACCACCTATACAGCCACTCCCAAGTCGCTATATGACCGCCTACTCCTCATTTACTTATTTAGCAGTTGTGTTTTAACTCCTTGTTCCAGAACACCATTACAGTTCCAGCCTAGCCATTGACCGCCCAACTCGCCATTTGTCTGCAGTGCACTGCACCGGTGTAGCGCACCATCTTAATTCTGGAGCGTTTTTATGTATTTTTAATTTCGGCATAATCCCCTTAATGCGCATGGCTTAGTTTCTCCCTACATCACTTATAGTAGTAAAATTTCTAAAAGCAAGCTAATTAATCCAGCCTTTATGACCGAGTTCGCCATAGCCGAAGTCCTTACCTTACCTAGTAGTGAATGGTAGTAAATGTCTCATTATTGCTAAATTATTTAGGCCTGGTTTTGGCGTATAATTAACTGCCAGATTGTATTGTTATTAAATGCTTGGATATTTGTGTTAGGTTAAAACTTGTGAGGCATTATTCATTATGAAATGATATTATGTTAGTTTAAGATTGCTATTACAGCCATCGAGATATATGGCTAGTTGGAGGGAGAATTAATGAATAAAGTGCACGACCCAATGTCAATACTAAAAGTATGCAGTTAAAATGATCATTAAATTAATAAATAAAATGCACGCCCTTTCCTTGCCTTCCAAGGGTTCTTAGTCATAACACTAATCTAACCGCTTGAAAATAAATGTTTACAGTTATTGAGACTATAACTTTAATCCAAACTATTCTAGTTGTTTGAGAGAAATTGTCTCTACTTATTTACGACTGAATTTGTCATCGACTGTAATTCTCAGCAACTAGCATTAATCAGAAATAAAAGATATGAATACAACCTCGTATATAAATTTCTTGATTGGGTAGGTAATTAGGGTTTGTTATTTCTATGTGAATAAAATTTTTACACGCCTCTCTCTTCTATATCTACAATTTAATGTTCATAGAGCAACTATTTCTCTGGTTGTATTTAACTTTTCAAAATGCTCTAGACTAGATAAAATAAAACCCCAATAGTAAGGTATTGTGTTTATTGTCTAGAACTATGCTACACATATAGGAGATGCATTGATTTAAGTAAATGCTAACGTCTGGTAATGATTGTTAAAGTAATGTTACGGCAAGAAGGTGAATTAGATTAGCTTAGACACAGCTGCTTTTGTTTTATATTTTTTTAATGAAATAGTTATGGTTTTCTTTCAATAGAGATAGATATTTATATAATCTATTGAATATGAGGTAACGTAATAACATGTTAGGTTATTGGAAGGAGAGATATGGTTGTCATCATTTATGGTTATGTGGTTGAATGTTGTCAAATTTTGTTAACATATAAAAATGCTAGGCCTTAAAGCTATGTACAATCAGTCCTTAGGAATTAGTATTGGCGAATCAAAATTAATTGTTGTTACTTCCATTTAGGGGTAGATTTGGCAACTAGTGAACTAATGATAACTAAAAATAGTAACGGATCGGAATTTAATGCTAGTTGAGTCGTGGATAATGCCTTGTTCTAATGATGTTGGTGGTTGTCTGAGTTCTTTCGGATTGTGCTTTCCGTAGTGGTCGTGGTTTCTTTAACTATTGTTGTACTTGGTTGTAATCATGTTATGGTAGGGTTTGCTTGTGTCGGGTGGGATGTAGACACCTCCATGTAGCCTAGTATTTAAGTCTATGTGTGTGTTTATTTTTGTGTAAAGAATCATGTGTCGTATCAAGAGTCTCGGGCCTTTTAAAGGCAGGGTTTCCACTCTTGCGACACACCTGACGGAGATTACTAGTTTCTGCCTGAGCAGTCGGCCAGGAGCCTATATGACCTTCTCTCTCTCCGGAGTAGAGAACTAAGATTAAACGCCCTGCTTTCCTGTGCAGAAATAGTAAAATCTACTACTACGGATTCTACCTTCTGTGTTTGTACTGTGCATAACCCAGTATGTCGTTAAATGTTGTGTTGTGCGCCTTATATCTATGATCATGTTTGCTTGCAGTTACTTGTTGAGTGCCTTGTGTCTTCTTGTTTTGATCATCGTGGTTGCGCCTTGTTAGTCATCGAGTGGCGATGTAGAGTCAAGTGTGTATGTTTCCCTTCTACACGCACGCACACACCTTAAACAAAAATATATTATTAAAAAGAAGAAAAATTTTGCACCTGTTATCAGAGTCGTTATCGTAACGAGGAGGTTCGTTACACAACCGATATCTATGTAACATTATCCTTGTCCTTATATATTTTGTTTCATTTTTATAGTGTTTGCTACACAAACAACGGAAGTTTTGGAGAAACAAGTCCCTACAAAAAGCATGAGCTTGAATGTTGTTTCAAGATAAATTTTAAGACATAACTTCTTATTTGTATAGAGATTCAACTAAGCCAAATTTCAAACCATAAAGATTGTATTCCAAGGAAATAATAAAATTTATGTAGTGACAACAAACATACATTCCATCAATCGATGTTCAATAGAATATGGGAAACAATTGTTGTGAGAAATACAAAAATCAATGTTAAATTATTTTGATGATGCCATTGTTTCCTTCACCTAACGACTTCAAGTTGTTGGTCTGATAATGCTCATTTTCTCTACAAAAATGAAGAACACAAATAAAAGAATTGTCACTTTTCTTTTATTTTTAAGACTTCATTGATAGGGAATTAGGAAACCTCACCTTTTGATATTCTACAAGGAATAACGATATTGACATTAAGAAAATAGTTTTCATCTTATTATGTCTCTGGATTTCTACCCATTTGTGAACATGATCATTCCCAGTACATGCCAACTCCTGCCCACATGATCATAACCTAACTTTAGATTTATTAGTATTTGATATGCTCTCTTGACAAGACTGATATTTTTTCATTCATGGATTCAACATTACTGACTAAACTTGAAAAAATTCTTTAGCGCCAAACTAAATCAGAATATGTATTCAATCAGAACATCCAATGCGTTAGAGAAAATGAATGATATTTTAGAATATATTTAACATTGATGTTAATATGGTTTAAGCATGAATCATGGTATTAAAGAAAATGATTTGGAAGGTTTTCCAAGGCACTATTAGATGAAAGAAAGTTGTGTTGATTATCCTCGAAATAACCTCCTTTATACATTTTAGGTTGTGAATAAAACTATAGGGTGGTCTCATTTTGGTGCAACAAACTTTCTTATCTGTTATGGTGTGATGAAATCTATTAGATGGGAGCATAGTTTAACTCAGCGTAGTTGTTGTCTATTATTCTTTGATGCCCATGAGATCAGGTTCGTTCCCAGGTGAAAAACATGTCCTGAGGTGCTTTTCCTGTCATCTAGGCTGCCTACAAAATCACTGTCTGTGTAACCAGAAAGTTGATTACTATCAGATTTAGTGTACCATAATCCAAAATTGAGAGTTCTTGCAACATATCTCAGAATCCGTTTTGCCATTTTCCAGTGAGAATATTTGGGGGGTTCCATGAATTTGGAAACAAGGTTGGTTGCATACATAATATCAGGCCTAGTTGTTGTAAGATACAACAAACTACCTACTAAACTTTTGTATAGGGTAGGGTCCACTATAGGGCCTTCATATTTCTTGCTCAATTTTGTGCCTAGAGGTATAGGGGTTTCTACTAGATTGCATTCTTCCATGCGAAATCTTTTGATGATGTTTGTTGCATACTTTTTCTGACAGACAAAAATTACTTTGGTTGATTGATCAACCTCAATCCCCAAAAAATATTTCATGATGCCAAGATCTGTCATATCAAACTCAGATTGCATGGCATGTTTAAAATTGGTTAATTCAAGATTTCCAGTATATATCATGTCATCAACATATAAACATACAATCAAAATTTTACCGTGTTGATCAGTTTTGGTGTAAAGAGTTGGCTCATTTTGACTTCTGCTGAAACCACTTTTGATCAGATAAGTGTCAATTCTGTTGTACCAAGCTCTTGGAGCTTGCTTTAAGCCATACAAGGATTTCTTCAAATGATATACTTTGGTTGGATGCTCTTGGACTTCAAATCTAGGTGGTCGATCGACATAAACTTCTTCTTCTAAAAAACCATTTAGGAAAGATGACTTGACATCCATCTGGTATACTTTCCATTTATGTTGGGCTGCTATGGCCAATAGAGTTCTGACAGTGTCTAACCTTTCTACTGGAGAAAATTTTTCACCAAAGTCAGTACCAAGTTGTTGTGAGAATCCTTTGGCAACAAGTCTTGCCTTGTGTTTTTCGATCTGCCCTTTTTCATTGAGTTTAGTTTTGTAAACCCACTTGACACCAATACTTTTCTTGTGACTTGGAAAATCAACAAGATCCCATGTCTTTTTCTTCTCAAAGGAGTCAATTTCTTGGTTCATGGCTTGAACCCAATGTGGCTCCTTGGCTGCTTCTTTAAAAGATGTAGGTTGACATGACATTAATGGAAAAAGATTGTGCTGTTCAAAATCATTCAACTGCTGATGGATTTCTCTCAAACTTTGAGTTCTCTGATTTTGAATTTCAGAGGAGGAGTCTCTGCTTGAAGTTGAGTTATCTTGAGAATTTTCATATCGTCCTTGTACCTGCAGTCTTGGAAGAATAGGTAGAGGTATTTGCTGTCCTTAATTTTCTATGTTTTCAAATCTTGGCAGCAATGGATTTTGACTGTCCAGTTGCTGATTTTCTGATTCATTCCAGAATTGATTTTCCAAAAATTTTACATCTCTGCTGAGAATTAGTTTCTTGGAGATTGGATTGTAAAGCCTGTAAGCTTTATATGTTTCACTATATCCAGTAAAGATACATTTCTCACTTCTATCGTCTAGTTTCTTCCTTAATTCGGAAGGTATGTGAGTGTATGTTATGCATCTGAATGTCCTTAGATGTGCAACATTTAGCTTTGTCCCACTCTATGCTTCTTGAGGGACTTTCATCTTTAGACTTGTGGTTAGAGATCTATTCAAAAGATAAACTGAGCATGCTACTGCTTCATCCCAATAAATATTTGACAAAACTTTCTCTTTGAGAAGTGTTCTTTCCATATTCATTATTGTCTAATTTTTCCTTTCAGCCACTCCATTCTGTTGTGGAGTATACCTAGCTATTTTTTGCATGATAATGCCTTGTGATTTGCAGAAATTTGCAAATTCATTGGAGTTGTATTCTCCTCCTCCATCGGACCTGACTGCTTTTATATATTTGCCACTCTGTTTTTCAACTTCTTCTTTGAATTCCTTGAATTCTGCAAAAGTTTCAGACTTGTGTCTGAGAAAATAGATCCATATTTTTCTGCTAAAATCATCAATAAACGTTAGAAAGTAAAATCTACCAACTATTGACTCTGTTTTCATTGGTCCACATAGGTCAGTGTGAACTAGTACGAGATGTTGTTTGGCTTGATTGGATGACTGTGGAAAACTAGTTCTCTTATGTTTTCCAAGTATCCAAGACTCACATGGGGAATTTTGTTCTTTGAAGATGGGAAGACCTTTGACCATGGAGTGTTTCTGAAGAAGACTGAGACTCCTAAAGGGTAGATGAACAAATCTTGTATGCCAAACCATTGTTTCATTCAGGGTGGATGCACTTTGTGCATATGGTTGAATCAGATTTGCAGTTATGAGAGTAAGGGGAAACATCCTATTCTGAGTCATGTGGATTTCAGAAATCAATTTTTTTCTTGGGGTTTTGTCATATATCTTGCAAGATGCTCCCTCAAAGAGTACCTTATAGCCATGTTCAAGGATTTGTCCTACACTTAGCAGATTATGTTTCAGATCTGGAACATGATAGACATTGTTTATGTCTTTCTTTTCATTTTGTTTAGTAAGAATAGGTACATTTCCTTTGCCTTGAACTTTGAATAAGGAATCATTTCCAAGTGTAATATCAGATGAGATTGAAGAATCAATGCATGAAAGTAAATCTTTGTTACCTATCATGTGATTGTTGAATCCACTGTCGAGCAACCAAAGATCTTTAGGTTGTTCTTTAGACTTGTGACATGAGAGAAACATACCTTTTGAGGTTTCTCCCATATGATTTGACAAATGTGCTCTACCTGTGAGATGATCTGCTTGCTTCTTCCTGCATTCAGATTCATAGTGCCCATAATTTTTGCAGTGATAGCATTGTATGCTTGATTTGTCATTTGATCTTCTCCCTGTGCCTATTTGAGGCTGAAAATTCTGATTCTGGTGTTGTTGTCTGTGACCTTGAAATTTTGATGTTAGGTCTGTTGTATGTTACCTCCATTCGAGTGTTGGTCACTTGTAGTACTCCCTCATCCTTGGTGACCTCTGCCTCTTCCTCTTCCTCTCCCTCTGCTGAAGGAGAATTGAGTTTTGAAGGCATTGGCGATTGTCTCATCTGTGAGATGCAGTCTAGTCTCATGTGTCACCAGGGAACCAGTCAATTCGTCTGTTGAAAAACATGACAGATCCTTGGATTCAAGGATTGTTGTAACAACCATTTCAAATTTCTCTGGTAAGCTTCTGAGGACTTTCTCAACTATGCGTTGATCAGTGATGGCTTCACCAGTCAATCTGATCTGATTCACGATTCCCATGACTCTGGTCATAAACTAATCCACATTTTCAGACTCTGTCATTCTTAAAGTCTCGAATTGTGTCCTCAAGGTATGCAGTTTGACTGTTTTGACCCTGTCATTGCCTTGGTAGGCTGATTTAAGGATGTTCCAGGATTGTTTTGAAGTACTAGTGCCTGTGATTTTTTAGAAAATCGAATCATCCACAAAATTTTGAATCCATAATTTAGCTTTATTTTCTTTGTTCCCTTGAGTTGTCTGAGCAATTCTCTGCTGGTTTGTCATGGTAGCAAGGTCTGCTGGATCTGGTTCCACATATCCAAGATCCACTGGATCCTAACACTCTTGTGCTTGCAAGAAGGATTTCATTCGAAGAGACCAAAGCTCATAGTTCTTTCCAAGAAGAATCAGACCTTGAGTTGGTCCTAAATTGCTATACGTTGCCATATTTAAAGAATTTGACAAAATAGAAAAAAAAAATGGAAAATTTTTGTGTTTACCTATTTCTTTTGCTTAAACCAAGTCTACTAATTTCTTGCAGTGACTTTGGAACTTTGCGATTCCATATTTCGTGAGTTTCATCTTCATGAGTTTTGGCTTCGCGATTCTGACTTCGGGACTTCATTATACGAGTCCTCCAAACTCTTGTCTCTCCAACTTCCTATTTTCGAAATGCTAAAGAGAGTTTAATGGCCTTGGATTGGCCCTTAGTCTTTGTTCAATATGACCATGCCCCTAAATGTTAAAGCGCTATCGAATTTTCGCAATTTGGAGAATAGCGATGTCTATGGCAATTCTTTGTCCCTCAATTTGTTGAAATCTAAAATATCCTGGCGCTTATTCAAACGCCTTTTTGGGATTTCGCATTTCGGGACTTTCAGTTTCTCGATGTCAAGAGTCCTTGACCCTTCATCCTTCCGATCTTTGAAATGTCGATTTGCCGAAATGGCTTTAACAAAAATTAGTTCCAAGGCTATACCTCCGGTCCATGTGACCTCTTCCCATATGACTGCAGTCCTATTTCGGGGTTTTATGACACAAAGTGCCCGACCTCCTGTCCTCTGGTCTCCCGAAATACCGATACGCGGAATGCCGAAATGGCAAAGTGTCCTTCTCCTTTCAAAAAATCTCTCGAAATCCTAGATTGTTTCCACGCATCTCCTCAAGATGGACGGTCCTCTTGCATTTCACAATTTCACAAATTGCAACCCCCGGTGACACAAATCCTCTGTCAACTTGAAACCCCGGTAGCCGAAATACTGACGGTTTCCTCAATCTCTGCCATGTGACCCAACGAATGGACGGCTGTGATCTTTTTGGGATTTCGGGACTTTTCCGTGGAGTGTCCCAACCTTCGTCAACAAGACCTCCGATATCTCGAACTCTGAAATGTTGAAATTTTGATGGCGCTTGGATCTGCTGCCACGTGTTCTTTTTTATGGATGGTCCAGATGATTTCGGGATTTCGGGACTTCACAAGTCGGCTTTTCTCCTCTGCGCTCTAGAGGACTAAACCTCGTGCACTTTCTCACAGATCTGATGGCTATCGATCCTCTGTAAAAGATCTAATGGTTGTGATCTTTTCACCTTTTTTGCGCTCTCCTCATCCCTTCTGAAATGAATTTTTGCCTCAGATCTGATCGCAGGATATATCTTATGGCTGCGATTGCTCGTTCTTGTCTTCTTTCACAAGTTCTTTGCTATCTTGCAAAGATTCTCTCTTGCAGAAGAAAATTCTTGAATCTTTCACAGATTTGAAAGAATTACACAAATTCTTTGAAGCATTATGTTCTCTGCAACAATCTTTGACGAATTTGAGAGATTTCCTGAAATTATTTAAACGATTCTGCCTTCTGCAGGAATCTTTCACGAATTTGAATGAATTTCTTTGAATTTTTCAAATGTTCTTGCCTCCTGCAGCTCTTCTTTGTGAATCTTTGACGAATTTGAGATATTTCCTTAAATTCTTTAAATGATTCTGCCTTCTGCAGGAATCTTTCACGAATTTGAACGAATTTCTTTGAATTCTTCAAATGTTTCTGCCTCCTGCAGCTCTTCTTCGTGAATCTTTGATGAATTTGAAATTGTTAACGAATCTTTAAACTTTCTCCTTCTGCAATCTCTTCTTCCTCGATCTTTCAAGCGTATTGCACTCTACTTCCTTGTGTGAGCTTCCTACGATGATATTTTGAGCGGATGGTGGAAAACTCTCCAAGCCTTGTGAAAAAGTTGTATCCCATGCTCTAGATGTCGATTTAAGCTATGCGCTGTGAGGATCGTGTTGCTCTCCAGCCTGTGTGAAGAGGCTTACTGTTGTTTCTCTGATACCATGATAAATTGTGAAGCAGGAAATGTAGAGAGAAATAATAGAACATAAATAGTATTCAGTATATTGAGAATGTAAGGAGAAAGTACAATGAGAAGAGTTAATGAAGTGATACTGTGAAAAAGGAAAATAGTTGAGCTAAATAGGCTCAACCAAATCAAGAAAAGAAAGTACAGCTGGCTAGGACAGCTGGCAGTGTACAGTCAAACTGTTGAGGTTACATTATATTTAACAGAGTAGATGTAACATGCCTATCATTTCAAAATGTCCATCACTGGCGACATTCCGATTATTTATGTAACAACCCTTGATTAATAAGTATAATTAATTTAAAAAAAAAAAAATTATTAGCTGAACTATAATTATTTATTAAAATAACCTTAACTAATTATTTGTTATTAATTAGTTATTCTTGATTATGATTAATTAAGTGTAATTAACTCTTTAATCAATATGGTTAATGATTAATTTAATTATTAATTAATTCACTAATTAGTAAAGTAATAAATTAATGGTGGATAATGTGTTATAATATTAAATTGGGTTACGTATCCCACAAGGGATAACGTATTCAATACATTTGGATAAGTAATGAAGGAGGGATAAGGGTATTAATGGCGGGGGGATAAGGTGTAATAAAGGAGTTAGGTAGAAGTTAATGGGGGGAAGGCGGTGAAGGAGGAATAAGGGGGGGGAAAGGAGTTTGGAAGGAGAGGGATTATTCTACGAGAGGGAAGAAGGGATTTTGGGGAGAGCTGAGTAGTGGACAGAGGGAGGAATTTACAGTGCACCGGGGGGTTGCTAGAGGTTTTGGGCTCGGAGGGCTAGGATATCCGTTGATATTCTAGGGCTAGGCATTACTAGTCGGCAGGGAGGTTGGTTTTGGGGTGGTGTCCTAAAGAAGCAAGCGACAACATCAGGTTCAGGTTAGAGTTACGAATTATTTTGAAGTAAATGGTTATTAAATTTTATTACTATGAAAAAAATAGATTTCGAATATGCTAGATGAAGTAATTATTAAATTTTACTGTGGTGTTCTAATTTAATGGTTGTTATAATTAATTAAGAGCCATTACAATTTATAAGGAATACCTGGAGAGAATTTTATTTCTAGCCTAGGAGTAATTGTGTTAACAACAATAGTGATGAGGGATAAACCTTTTTGTGTAAATACTACACGAGGTATTAGAGAAATGTTACATCTTTGTTTGACCTTATATGGTTTTGCATCCTTTCAAAATTTTCCAACGAAATATGTTTGGAAGGAAGCATATATGGAAGATTCTAAGTCTATAATTTATTTGATTATAGATTTGAAGTCTACTTACTGATGTTTCTTAAGAGGAATTATAAATTGATCACATATAGATTGGCATTACAGTTCAGTAAGAGCATTGGATTTAAATAAGAAGAGTATTGCATTGAAATAAGAAAATGATTACTTGTGGATTTATATCCAATTCATTGATATAGCATGGATAGAAGTAGAGGAAAAATCTATGTAGATTAGATTTTGTTCCAACGTTTGTAGTAGAATTGTTAAAATGCATGCAGATTTTGTTCCAACCTTAATTTTTGTAGTAGAATTGTTCATGGTAGTCGGTGCAAAGAGTTTTTCCATTTATAACTTGTTTTAGTTTGATATTGGTTGCCTTAGGTTGTGAACGAGTTCAATAAAACTTAAGGTATGAGAGGACTGACATTTTGCATGAGAGCTATTAATTTACATAAATTGTAGATTTTGAAGCTCATGAAAATATTTTCTCTCTGGACTAGAGAGTGTGTAAGTAGATGGCATTGATGAACTACCTAAGGCCCATGAACAAGTGAAAAATTGTTTATGGCCATGTTGTATGAATATGTGATCGAGGTGATCTTATTGTCTCTGAGTGAAAGAAACAAATCAACGATAAATGGAAGCTCCAACCTATTCATTCCAGAATTATAACAAGGAAAACAAGCTTAGGGAACTATTGTTCAACTGCAGGGTCAAAACATTCAAGGAGTAAATCCTAACTCAGTTCCAACAATGAGTAGATACCTCATGTTTTTCAATACCTTACCTTTTACTGGTGATTTTTTATAAGAATGTTGCCCAGGGAATATTGATATTTGGTCATACCAGTGCTAGATATAGTTATACAAAGAGATTCTAATTAAAGAATAAAGTACCCTATACTTGTAACGTCAATCAATTTGTTTTTCTTCAATATGTACTAAATTTTTTATAACAAAAGTGAAATCAATTTATCTGGTCCAACACCTTTCTCCACATACAAAACTATTGTTGAATATGTTCTAAAATTTTTATAACGAATGTGAAATCAATTTATCTGGTCCAACACTTTTTCTATACATAAAAAAATTGTTGCTCCGCTAAGGGCACACAAAATTGCCAAGGAACCCTCTCATAGGGAACACAAAATTAATTGATTGTTTAGAAACCGTGACTTCACATAAGAGAGTATATTAATCATACACTTTATCACCAACTATTTTTCTCCAAATTCCTATACAAATAAATAAATAATTAAGAATTTTAAGAGACTATGATTGAGAACTTACAGATAAGCACTTGTTGTATAAACTCCTTTACTAAAAATTAAAAGTAATTGTCTATACAAATTAATAAATAATTAAATTTGTTAAGAGATTATGATTGGAAACTTAAGGACAAGCACTTGTTGTATGTTGTTGAGGAAGATCGTAAAGGCTACTAAAATTCCTGGTTTGACAATAACATGTTGCACAAAAGTACTATTGGTAAACAAATAACCCAAATCACTACAGAAAACCAAAATAACGATAGACATTATGATTCCTACAATAAACGAATATGCCATCGAGAAAAAATGGAAAATTTATCCCCAGTGGGAATCCCAACTTCGAGTTGGTTTGCAACCCTCATACTCCATGTACAAAGGCATGAAAGTAAGATTGATATTCAATAGAAATAATATGTAACTACTCTTCGCTATAAGATAGCAAGCTGCAGCTACAGTTTAAAATATATATATACATAATTACCTAGTTGCAATAAGAAATCCAATAGGTATAGACGTCTCCTATGTATAAATGTCCATGGATTCAAACAAAAAAAATACTTGTGAGACGAATGCAAGATTGATGTCTATAAGATGCATCAAGTATGTTGTATGTAAGATGTATCAAGTAAAAATGATTTAACACTAACAAATTTCCACTCAAAAAAAGTTATGCACAGGTTTCCATCTTTTTTTCTTTATGTTAAGAACAAAGTTTTTTCTTTAGTGTTATCACAGTTGAAAATTGACATTTTACTGGTAAAAATTGCTTGTAAAGGAATGAAATTTTTGTTGTGGAATTATTGAGATTTATAACATATGAGAAGACATGAATAATCTATTCTAGCTAAAAGCAATCAACAAATTCCATTTAAATTATTAAGAGACATGGGTGAATGAAGTAGTGAAGAGCCCAACTTAAAAAGGCCATGAATGAGGGGCCTCTTCTGTTCAAATTTTATATTTTTTATTTAAGATGTTTTTAATGTGAGTCAATGTTCAAATTTTGTATTGTTTATTTAAAATACATTTTTTATGCTTGTCGCAAGCTCGAAAATATGAACTAAAACCATGTTTATTTGAAACCAACATCTATGAATACTTGCTGCAAGCTCGAAAAATATGAACTAAAACCACCTCTATTTGAAATCAAGGTCCATTTGAAACTTTTATATGAATACATGCCCCAAAAAGTGTAAATGAATATGTTCCTGAAGCTCGAAGACCTGCTTGGGAGATGAAATCGATTGAAAAAAATATGAACTAAAACCACCTCTATTTGAAATCGGGGTCTATTTGAAACTTGTATATGAATACATGCCCCAAAAAGTGTAAATGAATATGTGCCTGAATCTTGAAGACCTGCTTGGGAGATGAAATCGATTGACACACAGGTTTGATATAATTCATAATTGCGTCCAAAGACAATGCCAAAGGTTGATTGGTACCAATGATTGACATGAAGAAGTTGTTGAATAGAGAAGAGAGGAAGCTCACCATGGCCAAGATACATAAAGATTGAAAAGAATGGGGTTTCTTTCGGGCTATCCACCAATTTCTTTAATGTCATATTATTATATCTTAATTGAATTTTTTAACATATTGTCACTTCATATTGTGTGTTAATCCAGTTTCTGAATCATGGGATACTGCATAGTTTTCTAGATCGAGTGCAGGTATTGTTCAAAGAGCATTACATTTTTCTTGATCGAGTGCAGGGATTGTTAGAAGAGAATTAAAAAAATTCCATGGACACATAGTTTCAGGATTTTGTTGTTGTGGAAATTCTTGAAGTTTCGATGAACATGTAGTTTCAGGATTCTACTATTTTGGAAATGTTTGAAAGTTCTCTCTTGCAAGGCATGAAATTCAATACTACTAAGATAAACTTCAACTGGGAAATGAGATTCTTCCTCCAACCCTTGTCCCTAAAAACTAACAAAGTGATGTAGCCTTTTCCTGGAAATTTGAAGTGCAATAATATTATTACTCCCCGTGTACTAATCATTTGGATGGATGATCTGGCTAAGACATTGATTATTTTAAATGATAACCTTGGTAAAAAAATACTAATCAGTGTCATGGTGCATATTGCATAGAAACGATGGAGTAATGTTCATAGGAGGTTAAGGGGTTGGTTGAAAGAGTATTAAAAATAATGTGTAAAAATATGGGATTGGAGAAAGGATAAAGAAGACCTGGAGGGTGGAAACGGTCATGGAAAAATCCCTTTCTTTGGCATAAAAATGTCTCACTATCCACAACGTACCTAGACCTTGTTGTTGTGTTGGTTTTTTCACTAATCAAATTGTTTACCGTGATCGGACAATAACTGTAGTGGGACTCTGAATCGGGTTATGACTGTAAGTTTTAAACCTGCAAAGTAAAACAATGCATATAGATTCTTAAGCAATACATAAATTAATCAATGGCTCATACACAGAGTACATAGAGATTTTATACCGTAAACCCTCAACCGGGAAAACCTTTCTTATTTTCATTATATCGAATTTCACCATTCACCATACAACATATACATTGTTTTTAGGTATTCCGTAGATACCAAAACCCTAATCCATTAATCGCCAGATGCAATTGTTGTATTTGATGCACCCACACACACACACATGCAAAGAATATAACACATACCCAACATTCTCCCACATGTTGTTTTCTTTGCATCCAGGGGTCCAGGGGATTATATAGTCAACAATCCAGGACAACAATTCCCATTGTTACTCTACACCAGGAGAACTTTTCTGTGCTCACAGACTTTGTCAATGAATCTGCAGCATTCTTCAAAGTGTCAACATTTTCTAGAAACACCTTCTTTTCCTCACCCATGTCTCTCACAAAGTGATATTGAACATCAATATGCTTTGTCTTTGAATGATAAGCTGGGTTCTTTTCCAGGAATATTGCACTCTGACTGTCGCAGTCTAATCTCACTGCTTGTTGTACCAACCCAATACCTGAACACAATCTTTGTAACCATATTGCTTCCTTGCTTGCATGAGTGGCTACCATGTATTCAACTTCTGTAGTTGAGAGTGCCACTACAGCCTGTCTTTTGCTCATCCAACTGATTGCTCCTCCAAATAGGTTAAACACATACCCACTTGTAGATTTTTGTGATCCAAATCTCCAACCCTGTCTGCATCAGCAAAGCCATGTATTTCAACCACTCTGTCCAATCCCAGTCTTCCTTGGTAGCACAATCCATAACTAGTGGTGCCACGAAGATACCTGAAGACCCTCTTTACTGTTGTCCAATGCTCCTTCCCTGGTTTTGACATATACCTGCTCAAAACTCCCACTGCATGTGCAATG
>ML779325.1:696897-714876 GCA_009831015.1 Picea engelmannii
AGGAGGTATAATTACAAATAATGGCTTAAAGTTGACATAATTAAAATAACATTACTAATCTAAATTAAAACTAATGGCCTAAAGATGACATAAATAAAATAGCATTACTAATCTAATATGCCCCAATTAAGGGGTAATGAGCCAATATTAGGGCTTAACATCAACTCTGATACTCCTCTTGGATTCATTCCATATACTATCTAGAATGGAATCTTTCATGTACTCTTGTTTGGTGAGTCATTGTATGCAAACTCTACTTGTGATAGAATCTGATCCCACTAGCTATGATGTTCAATGACCAGACTCCTTAGTAAATTTCCCAAACTCTGATTTACCACCTCAGTCTGTCCATATGTTTGAGGATGATATGTTGAACTAAATAAAAGTTTCATCGCTAGTTTCTTCCACAATGTCCTCCAAAAAATACCAACAAATTTAGTGTCTCTATCTGAGACAATACGCTTGGGCAACCCATGGAGACTCACAACTTCCTCGAAAAACAGATTTGCAATTTGTGTTGCATCATTATTTTTTTGGAATGGGATAAAGTGTGCCATATTTGAGAATATTTTAACTACAAAAAATATGGAATCACTTCCCCTTTGCATTCTTGGCAATCCCAACACAAAATCCATGCTTATTGCATCCCAAGGCCTATCTGGAATAGGCAATGGGTGATATAAATCAGTGTTTTGTGGATTTCTTTTTGCATACTATAAAATCTTACATATGTTTACAAATTTCTTCACTTCTTCCCTCATACCTGGCCAATAGTATGAGTTGTTCAATTGTGCAAATGTCTTTTCATGGACAAAATGCCCTACTAGACCTCCACTATGTTTTTCCTTTAGAGAATTATCTCTCATCGAGCACTTTGGTATACATAACTGGCTACCTTTAAACAACAATCCATCTTGAATGAGATACTTTGTCCACTGACTTCTGTCTTTAAGAACAGGATTTTCACATGCTTCATATGCCTCTTTAAAATATGGATCATCGCAATACATTTCCTTAAGGTGTTCGAACCCTAAGGTTTTCACTTGAAATTCCTGCAAAATCAAACATCTCCTGCTCAATGCATCAACAACTTTGTTAGCATTACCATAAATATGTTTAATGACAACAGTGAAATTTTGCATAAACTCTATCCACATGGCATATCTTTGATTTAAATTCTCCCGTCTGGTTATGAATTGTAAACCTGATTATCATTGTACAAAACAAATTCTTTTGGAACAAGGTAGTGCCTCCATTTCTTTAAGGCCTGAATTACTGCATAAAATTCCTTATCATATGTGGAGTACTTTCTCTTGGTGTCATTTAGCTTCTCGTTGAAATATGGAATAGGCCTATTGTCTTGGCTCAAGACTGCTCCAATTGCTACTCCACTATCATCACATCGTACTTGAAACGTCTTCCTGAAATCTGGCAAGATCAAAATCGGTTGTTCTGTTATCTTCTCCTTTAATATATTGAAACTTTTCTCAGCTTCTTTTGTCCACTTAAAATACTTATGTCTCTTTTTCATCATATATAATATTGGTTTACAAATAACACAAAAATTTCTAATGAACTTTTGATATAAGCTTGCTAATCCATGGAATCTTCTCACCTCAAATATGCTCCTTGGCGATGGCCATTCTTTGATTACTCTCACCTTCTTTGGATCCATCTTCAATTCATTTGAAGAGATGAAAAAACCCAAGTTAATGAGTTATTTCTTCATAAAAGAGGATTTCTTCAGATTTATTAACAACTTCTCCCATTGAAATCTTCTCATTACTAATGTTAAGTTCCTCAAATGCTCTTCTTCAGTTTTACTGAAGAATAATATATCATCCACATATACAATCACAAACTTGCCAATAAAATCTTTTAATACCTCATTCATCAACCTCATAAAAGTACTTGGGGAGTTTGTCAAGCCAAATGACATAACAATCCACTCATACAACCCTTTGCTCGTCTTGAAGGATTTTTTCCACTCATAACCTTCTCTCATCCTTATCTGGTGATATCCACTTTTCAGGTCTATTTTTGAAAAATAATTTGCTCCGCTCAAACAATCCATTAAGTCATCCATCCTGGGAAAAGGGAATATGTACCTGATCATGATTTTGTTTATGACTCTTGATTTTGTATACATTCTCCGTCCTCCATCCTTTTTTGGACTCAATACAGTTGGTATTGCTCATGGACTCAAGCTTTCTCTAACTAAACCCTTTTCCATCAAATCCTGGACTTGCTTCTTTACCTCCTCATTCTCTTGAGGTGTCAATATGTATGCTACTTTGTTCAATAGTGATCCAGGAGCATCACTCCACCTCAACAACACACCAGCTAGACATCACATCCAAGCAATTAAATGTTTGTAAGGATGGAAGAGCCAAATCGATGCCTTTGTGCAGATAGGAGATAAGTTCTCCTTTAATGGATGACAGGATGATAAGATCTAGATCCAATTTAGACTATATGGCCATTGAATGTAATTCAATGTAATTAATGAGAGTAGGTAGATGGAGAGAGAGCTCGAGAAGCCCCTCTTTTGTAAAATATATTGGTATTTGATTTTCATTAGAGAGATTAGATCATATGAGCGAGTAGAGAGCTCCGGAGAAGAAAGAGTTGAGACTTTGTTTCAATCTGAGCGTTTGTAAACATTGTACAAACATTCTAAGATTAATACAAAGCATTTTTTCCTTCCCATGAGTTGTCTCTGTGTTTATGAATTTGAATTTCATTTGTGTTTTCATGAATGTATGTTGTATATGTATGAATAGTTTCCATCTGCAGGGATAGATAGAATTTATCTACCTGTGAGTTTGTTAAATTGTTTTTGGGTTCTTTGGGATGTGCAAGGAATACACAACAGAACGTTGGAGGTCCTGTAGCCAACGCAAGGAGTGTGCATATGAATCTCAACCTAATTTCAGGAGAGAATGTGCCACGAGGGAACACCAAAATAGTTTTCAAACTTAGGAGGGAACACCAGAATGTGCCACAAGGGAACACCAAAATAGTTTGCAAAGAAGGCACATAAGAGATAATAGAATTTATAAGGATTTTGTAGGGCTCTTCTAGGTAGGCATCAAGCAAGTGCAAGGTGTGCACAAGGAGAACTCTATCTTGAGTTATGTAAAAATAAAAGTATCAAGGAGAAGAAACTTACAAAGTTACTTAAAGCTCAACAAGGAGTGCTTGAGAGAAAGTTTCCAAGAGGGAACAAATATCCCTTCGAGAAAATGAAAGAAAAGTGACTTTGAGGTCCAAGCAATTGAATCTCAAGGTGGAACAGAGTCTTTGAACACTCTAGAGAAAGACCTATGCAGGGAGTGCACCAGGCCAACACGTATACAAGTGTTTCAAGAAGTCATTTGAAAGACTTTGTCGAGTGAAAGGAGAGCTTCGAGGTGCAAACTTGTTTCAAGCTCGCAAGCTCAGGAGGAGGAGTAAAAATTTGCATTCAGAGCACAAGTGTGCACCAGGGCAGAGGTCAAATTATATTGGAGACAACTCAGGAGAGATAGAAGTTTCAGAAACACAGGTGAGACCCAAAGTCACCAGGCTCGTAGAGGAATTAAAGGCCCAAAGCCTTGGAAATGTTTTAATTCTTCCATTTTGGGAGAAATTGAAAGATCAGGAGAATGAGTGACAACTACCATCATATCAAATGTAAGGAGGAGATCCGGACCGTTCAAATTCACATCCAGACACCCAGAAGAGCATGCAGGAGGAGGACATATCTCAGTCATCGTATCTGGGCGTGAAGGACCAATAGTAGTTGGATCTGGAGGTAAGTGCACAGGCCTTAGTCCTTTTAAAGTGCACAAGAGAGTGGACGTGTGAAGTGATGGAGTCTTGAAGGCAGTCGGACCGTCCATCATCAAGGTTGACAGGTGGCAGCAAATCAGAGAGTTTGAGGAGTCAAACTTAAGAATATTTGCAAGGAGAAGAGTGAAAAAATCCTGAGGCACAAGTTTGCAGAGTTGATCCTAGCAATTGGTGTTAGGAAGGGAACATGGAAGAGATCAACAAACTTCGAAGGAAGAACAATTCATAGAAATGGAAAGGAGGAGTACACTCAAAGAGATGGGAGCCAAAGAAATCCTAGTCGACCATTGATATAGGACACATGGCGAGAGATCAGGACTTCGTTAATTCGCAAATTGGGAAAACCAGAGGCAGGAGAAGTGAAAATTCGCGAGGTCATCAAAACCACCCATAGAGGGAGGACACTTGGCTAAATATTTGATAGTCTAGAGACTCAGTGCTCCGAAATTTCTATAGAGAATTATTTCAAAATTTATGAAACGTCAGAGACAAAACCTTTGAGGGTCATTGATTTGAAGGAATGGTATGGACTGTTGATCCTTGTGCAAGATATATTAATCGATTTAAAGATTGGGAAAAAGGATGAAAGCATTTCGCCAATGCTCCAAAGTGTGGAGTCGCGAAGGGAGGTGGCTCGTGGTCACAGTCCATGGTCACGAGAAAGGAAGGGGATTTCTAGAAGAACTAGTGCCCATTGGCATTAAGTTTCGAACATCGCTAAGGAGAAGGCCCACGGGTATTAGAGGAACTACGCCTAAGGATAAGCGGGAGGGGGGGTTGTATAAGTTGTTCTGGGTTCCAACAAGGGGCGTGAAGAGCCAATATAGCTCAGTCATCGAAGATCCATCGACTGGGAGGTCAAGCAGTCCCCATTGGGGTGGGGTTTTTCATTAGGTAGACTCTCTCCTGGTACAAGATCAATTTGATGGCTAATACTCTTGATGGGTGGCAATGAGAAAGGTAACTAATCCACTACTATGTCAACAAAATTTTCTCACAACTCCAGAATTTCTTCAAGAAGATCATCCATAGAAGTACTTGTAAGGATGACTCTGGGATTCCTCACCACAACAAATTGCATCTCCTATTCCTTCTTGAATTCACTTAGGATTTCCTTCCCACTCATGAGAAGTATACTTGTCTTGGATTCTTCCTTCACCTTCTTATCCTCTATTGGTAGTAACATGTGTGTTCTACCATTTTTTTCCAGGGTATAAGTATTTTTTCTCCCATCATGAATGACACTTATGTCAAAATGCCATGGTATCTCCAACAAGACATGACATACATGCATGGGAATCACATTGCAAAAAATCTCATCTCTATCCTCTTATATTAAATTCAACTTGGCATTTTTTAGTTACCATTACCTGGTGTCCTTTCTATAACCATGAGACTCTATACAAATTTGGATGTGCAGTTGTCTCTAGCTCCCACTTATCCACCATTTCTATGGATACCAGGTTATCAGTGCTCTTGCTGTCAATTATCACCTTACATACCTTGTCTTTGGTCTTGCAAGAAATTCTAAACAAACTGTTCCTCTGCACTGGTTTTTGCAATTGTTTCTCAGGCTTCAAGAGAACCTTCTTCATCATCAAGCATCTCCCATATTCTACACCTTTTTCCTCAAAGTTCCACCTCTTTTCTTTTGAAATGTGAGCTTCACCTCCTCCTTATTTCTTTCTTTTGGGGCATTACCAAAACAGGTGTCATGTTTTCCCATAGGCATAACACTTCACCTCTCCTCCTCTGCCTCTTCCTCTTCCTCGAGGAAAATCATTCCTTCCACCATATTGTATCCCTCAGGAACTTCCTCCTCTTTCTGAGTGACTATGTGGTTTTCCAATCTCAACCTTGGGATTTTATGCCTTGTCATGGACAATTCCCTTACCTTTGTTTAGACTATTTATTCTATTTCTTTGACTTTGTTTTCTTGCCAATTTATCCTCTTCTTTCATTGCAATATGATAAACATCTTCCACTGTCTTTACTATTATCATGCTGACTTCATCCTAGATTTCATATCTTAGACCATTAATATACCTGAAAACCTTTTCATCATCTTTTTCTCTATGTCCATCCCTGATGTTCAACTTATAAAATTCCTCTGTGTATTCTTTTACTGTTAATCCTTTCTATATTAGGTTCTGTAACCTTCTGAAATTTTATATATGATAGTCTTTGGGTATGAATTTATCCTTCAGCTTGGCTACCATTCTATCCCAGCTTTTGATTTTTTATTTTCTTTTTCTTCTCCTATCATCCTGCAATTCATCCCACCATAGTGTTGCATGCTCTTTTAACCTTGTAATGACATGTTTTACTTTCTTCTCATCATCAACCTCTTCATAGTCAAAGTATTTGTCCATTTCTCTTATCCAGTCCAACAATTCTTCCACATCTAAATTACCTTCGTATATTGGGATTTCTAATTTTTCTCTAGCTCCTAATTTGACAACAAATTTCAGCAAGCGCTCTTCTGTAGCATCTTTTCCTGCAACTCCTTCAAATTCCATTTCTTCATTATCTGTGTTATCACCCCATAAATTATGGGAATCAACTTATGACTTGGATATTATCTGTATCTGGTGATCTTGTTGACAAATGATATTTCATTTCTTCAAATAATTTGTAAGGAAAAAGAAAAAAGAAAAAACAAAAGAAAAGAGGGCATAAAAGAATGGAAACAAAGGCCCCATGCGATAACAGTGACTTGGTCATACCTTTCAAGAATGACCAAGTTCTTTTAAATTTTCAATGTTGATAGGTTAGTGAATGCATCTGACCAGACCATCTAATCCTGGTCAGATAGCCCCCAGGGTAGGATTAGTGAATACATCTGACCAGACCATCTAATCCTGGTCAGATAGCCCCCAGGGTAGGATTAGTGAATACATCTGACCAGACCATCTAATCCTGGTCAGATAGCCCTTAGGAAGAATAAAATTTTAACCCAATAGTCTAAACTGGGTTATTCATCTTGTGATAGAAGGTTAGAAGGTAGACTAGTTGATTGGCCTGCCTTGCCCAAATAAAACCCACCCGAAAAAAGTGATACTTCAAGTCTTTCCTCACCTTAGGATAGTTGGAACAAGGTCCCCTTGGTGGTGTCTATGAGAAAAACTGAAGAAAACCCATGAAAAAAGGCACTAATCCTAAGTTTTCCGTGCACATGACATTTTCCACCCTGGACATATGTTCTGGTCACTTTCCAGTGGTCCAGATCGCATCACTCGGATCAACGAATCACTTTTTATTCCAGACCCCCCTTAGTGTTCTGCTTTTAACTAAAGGGGGGGGTCCGAAATTGGCGGTAATCTTTGGGCAGATATAGACGGTCCAGAACAGAGCGTGCTGATCCACGGCTCACATTGGATTCTAGACCCCCCCTTGTCGTTCTGCCTTTAACGGAAGGGGGGGGGTCCGTAATTGAGAATAACACAGGTGCACATCTAAACGACTCTAAGCAGAGTGCTTGAATTGATGATCCACATTGAATTATGGAACCCCCCCCTCCATTCTGCCTTTAATGGAGGGGGGGGGGTCTGGAATTGGTATTAAAAAGAGAGCATAGATCTACGGTCAGAAATCCAGCGCGCAGATCAACGGATCATGGTGGATTCCGGACCCCCCTTGGTATTCTACCTTTAATCAAAGGGGAGGGTCTGGAATGAATCTTCCTTGCGGCGAGCCCCTTGTTACATGTGACGTCACCCTATTGGTCCAAAGGTCACATCCCTCACCTACTGTCTGACACCCCGTCGCCCCTGGACGTCATCCTCCAGTAAGCCCACTTGTCCCACTTGCCCCCGGGTCGAAGTCCCACCCCGTTACTGCTGTCAGTCCATGTTGTTAGCGCCATAACACCTTTCACTCATGAACAACCCCCTTTGGCGACTTCTACCCCCAATCACAAACCTCCACGTCAGTCGTCTGTATACTTTGGTGACCTTCACCTGCCATATCACCCCAAGTGGCCCATTGTACATTAATAACTGGATTACATGCTCGTTGTCATGATGACCATTTTCCCGCGTCAGACCAACCCAGTTTTGAATAAAAGTGTCGTTGTGCCCCTTTTCACTTGTTATTCATCGCTCGCGCGAGAACCATCCCTCGCACCAGAGAACTTATCTATCATATTTCCATTGCTTCCCCGTCATTTTCCTCCACCACCAGTAGACCCCACTAACGTTGTTTATTGTAGGTACAGTTGTCGAAATGGTATCTAAGATGAAGCAAGCTGAAGAGGAAGAGAATCCGTTCGTTCCTCCTCCGGTCGACATGGATAAAATCCCTCTGATTGACAAAGATCGGTTTATAGCAGACACCATATGCATTTTTGACTTCTCTGATCTACAGTCATGGCTCCGGGAAGTCTTCCTGGACCAGAGTGACAAGATTGGGCTCTGCGAGTCCAATCTGCCCCTCTATCTTTTCCCCCAAATTCATCATTTCCTAGAGTTTGCACTCAAGTGCCAAGCTCACTACGTCCCCGACCAGAAAGCCATTGTTTCTTCCTCTGGAGACGTCCTCTTCTTCATCACCCCAGAGGATATCGACCAAATGATGCAGATAACCCACCCGGAATCCACGTCCCCATTCAACCTGGAAATCCTCACTGAGCTCTATCAAAAAATGACTTTCCCGCAGAGAGCTCAGATAGTGGAGCTTTTCCTCCCCACTTCCGCTTCACTCCCGACCACCAATCCCCCGTATCCTTCCTCCTTGTTTTCCGTCAAAGGAAATCAAATTATTTCTTCCCTGTCTGCTGTGCTTGGGTACTATTCTGATCAGTGGGTAGACGAACCCATCCTGGGTTTTCTATCTATCTTTTCAAACGATGAACAACCAACCACTCAATTCGATTACAGCACCTTCTTGGCCAATAACATCCATGAGCAATTCGTGAATTTCACAACAGAGGGCATGTTCAGGTATTCATCCATCCTGGCATACATGTTCGTGTACTTCCAAGTGGACAGGTTCAATTTCTCCCTGTAGAAGATGGACGCCGACGGGAGGCCACAGCCGATCACAGTGTGGACGTCTCTTCTAAAGCGCAATTCTGTCAAATACGACTTCACAACGTTCATTAATCAGTTTTACCACCCTATGGTAAGTATGTTGAGTGGCATGCCTGAGCCATGAATAAATGACGAAGTGCAGAGAATCCTACAACCCTCGGACAATGCGAAGACGGGAGACTGGTACTTGTATCAAAATCATTCTGAGATCCGAGTTTATGGGTGCGATTTGGCACCATACAAGCTTCCGCGATATATACCGGTAAGGATTTTTGCACTGGAATATATTAGACAAATTATGAATTCTGATGATATCCACTTTGTTTCCCTTAAAAAGAAGCAACAGTTGCGGATTAAAGGGCAGATAGGCTCATTCATCTACAATAGTAGAGGCGCGGGTGATGGAGCAGACAAAATGTTGAGGGAAATGAAATTTATGACAACTTTCACCTGGCGTTATGATCCCTGCAGGATCATTTCTGAGATGAGAGTCAGAAATAAGAATTCCCCATATGCACATGAGCCCAGGCCTGAAATCGAGAGATTTGCTAACCAAACTGAATGGGAGCTTGATACGTTGGTAGACGTAGAACCTGTTGTCGGGATGGAAAGGAAGGTACCTTCAACAAGCACGCCACTCACTGCCACACCTTAGAATCCCAAGGAAAAGATGCCTCGACAAGAATCATCGTCTCCCGTGACAGAGGTGTCATCGGAGGAGTTTAAGATGCACGCCAAAAAGCCAAGGACAGCTCCAATGACAGGCACAGCTGTGGAACAATAGATCATAACCACCACAGTGACCACCCCGGGGGCCAAGGCCACCATTCCACCTTTTGGCTCGAGTCAGCACAAGGCGATTATAGCATCATCTGTAAAATCCACGGAATCTCCCACAGACACTCCAACAAGCAAGACTAGGCCCAAATTGGGCATTTTTGAAAAATACAACTTGATCAAAAAGAAGAACCAGACCCTTACCAGCAGCGCTTAATCCCAATTTCAAAAACAGTCAGCCACAGCTCAACACAGGCTCCTTTCGGCATTCGATACAGAGAAAGGGAGGATGCATATGTCCTACCTCCATGCACAGGTGCCAGATCCCAAAGTAATATCCGATTACAAAAGGGTCACCGTCGAGTTCCAGGCCAAGGACGTGCACCCAGCGGACCAGATGGATCTGCATAAGCAGACCGGAGAGATGGTTTTCCATACTTTATCCCATGCTACAGCTTCTGCTTCCAAGTATCGGATAGCTTTGAGCAACGCCCAGACCCAACTAAATATGGAGAAAATATCATCCTTCGTGAAGGACAACAAAATCAAAACATTGGAGGAGTTGGTCCCCAAGATTGGTTACGACCCTACGAATGTCAAAGCAGCTGAAGAGATGATTAAGAAGAAAAACGCCGACATCGCGTCCTTAAGGAAGCAGCTAAATCTCCCTCCAACAGAGGACCCACAAACGAAGGATATAGCCGAAAAAGAAGGGGAAAAAGATGAAATGCTGAGATTACTCATGGAGCAGAATGCTCAGTTAAGGGAGATGGAGGCCGATATGGAAAAACTGTTAAAAGAGAAAGAGCAGACGAAGACAGTGGAGGCCATCCCCTTAAGTGCTATCCCCATTGCAGGATTGAGCACAGTGACAGTGACAACAGTTCCATCCACAACAACAATGCAGGTACCAGTAGGCACCATAGACCTGGCCAAGTCTATGGAGAGAATGAATTTGTAGGAGTCTGATATCAGTAGACTCAAGAAATAAGTGGAAAATATCCAAGAGCTAAAGACTTCTTTCCAGACAAGTCTAGCCAAAGAGAAGCAGGTGAATGAGCAAATCAGGAAGAAGCTACAACAGCTCGAAAAACAGACTGTGGAAGGTAAGACTCTCGCTGAGGCCAAATAGGTGATATGGACTGATATTTCCAAGTCCATAAATGAAATATGGCCAATGTTTCAAAAAATGTTTGAACAAAATGAGTTGCTCGAAAGGAGAAAACAAGTTGTGGAGAAAATCAGGACAGAGCTGGGAGACATGCCAGCTCAAGATAATGAAATCATAAGGTTCCTAAATTCAAAGACCAGGGAGGAACTGGAAGAATTGAAGATCGAGGACAGGATAGAAACTATACTGGAGGTGAAAAGAGTTCTGACCAAAAGAGGCCTCATGCTTTAGCTTGAGGAGAAAATCCATGTTATGGATCAAGGAGTGCAAAGGTTTTTCTAGAAGATAGATGCTCTACAAAGAAAGTCCTGCCTGGTATGAAAGTCATCAATGATAAATTGATGACACTCCCTGATTATAAGAAGAAGTTGACTGAAGCATCTAGTTCCAAGTTTGCAGGGGTACAAGGGAGTATCACGGGAAAAGCATTCATAGAAGCTCTGCAGTTGGATATTGATATCCAACATGAAATTAAGCATTTATTCATCATCAAGCCTACCTTTTCTAAATACACAGATATGGATGAAGTGTACAGGCGATTGCTAAAAATCAGAGTGCCAGGTCATATCAGATGGGAGGAGCTATGCGATCTGCTAGATTAGCAGATGAGCTGTCACGATCCAGTCACCTGTCCAGTCAGAAGAGGTTGCGAAGGAACCTCACCAATGGCTTACCCATAAGTTCAGCAAACAGTTGCATCGAGTCATCAAAGCAGTTTTGATTAGTTAAGTTAGTTATGCTAAAAATAGGATGAGCACATCTTGATCAGTTACGACAGGAACGTTTGTATTTTGACTTATAAATACTCCTTTTTTTCAATGTATTGAGGGTTGTTGATTCGCACACCCTATTGCTATCAAGCTGTAACATTTTTGAGTAGGTCCGCCATTAATAAAGAAGAGGCATTTCACAGGATTCTTGCGCATGTTCACTGGTGATGTGATTTTCTTAGTCAAATGTTTTCCTTTCTCTGTAATCATCTTGTTTTTCTATAACTAATCTTTACGAATAGCATTATGTTGCAGGATTTATCTCTGATACCCTGTTTCCGATTCTAAAGATTTTAATGTTCATCTTCTAATTATCTTCAATTAAGAGATTCTTAAGTGCTTGTTAATTGGAGTGTTTTTCCTTATCTTTTCTTTTGTCCATCACTTAAATTATTAAAGATCTAGTGAGCGTGTTATCTCGCCTTGTGAAAGTTTTCTTCAGCATTTCTGGTTGTATCTCAGATTTATTAAATACAGACCCCATATCCCAATGGATGTGTAGCTTGTCTCAACCAACTTCAAAAGCCCCTTACAACAAAACCAACATTTTCTAGCTAGCCTAATATCTTAATTTAAAACAAAGCTAAATGATATAGAGAGATCCCTCTCTGAAGCGGGAAGGGCTAGATTCCCAGCTTTAAAAGCGGTTGGTTAAGGTTACCTTTGTAGATTTCTTCTTTTTTCAACCTCTAGGAAATTTACCAAGTGCTAACATAAATGGCGACTCCACTGGGGAAGAACTGAAACTGATATCTCACGACTTCTTTCCCCCGAAGAAAGTTTGACTCTGAGGAGAAAGTAATGTTTAGAGGTTGATTAACTTTGTACATATTATTCTTAGCATTGTCCTAAGAACCTCTTTCTCCTCTATGACTGTCCTTGTAGTAGCACAACCAAATATCGAGCCCGGGATAGCGAATCAAACTCATATTGCGTCGAACCTTTTTGACTTAATCCTCAAAAACGCCAATAATCGGGAAGATCTCGAATGCTCATGGGAAGCCATTGAACGAGACATAGCTGCTCAGGAACAATTGGAAGTGAGACGACGTCAACGCAGAAACCTCCCATAGTTTCTTTTTATCATAAAATTAAATAAAAAATAAAATATATATAAAAACCAAAAAGAGTTCTGGCTCCCAAGAAAGTTCACACTTGATCTCATCCTGACCCAGAACCCTCCACAGCGATAGATAATCCAGAGCAATTGTTAAGGCGAAAGACCTTAGCCATAAGCTCTGTGATTTATACTCCCCTTCACAAGTCTCCTTCCTTTTCCGGAGGACGAGATATCTTTCAAAACCCTGATCTTGGTCTTATTGCACCACGAAACCTTGGTAGAACATGGTCAGAAACCTTTGTGTCTAAGCTCATCTTTGACCCAACTGTAGTGCAACCCCAAACCCCTGAAGTCTTGTCTCCCACGACTAAGCTACGAATCGATACCACAGTGCCACCCAGTCCTTCATCACCCTCGTCTTCGATCTCTACCTCTCCCACCACCCAGGCCATCGTTCCACCTCCTCCGCCCGCCATGGCAGCTCGATATGCCCCTTTGGTGTTGGCTGTACCACTACATGCTATGCCCCAAGACTACCAGACTAGACTTCCACAGTTCGATGCAACTGGAACATTAATCACACAACAACATGTAGATAAAATGAACGACTACTTGGATTTACAAGAAGTTGACGAAGTCGACGTTCAAATGAGACTGTTTGCCCAGAGTCTAACAGAGGACGTCAAGAAATGGTTCAAAGCTTTACCTGTAGCATCAATCCCTGACCTTGTCGCATTCTAGAGAAGTTTTCTTGACAGATGGGAGGTAAAGAAAAACCCTCTTCAAATACTATCAGAATATGAGAACATAAAGAGAAATCAAGGTGAAACTGTCCAAGACTATTGCATCCGTATTAATAACCTGTATAATGCGATCCCAACTGAAATTAAACCTCCCCCGGGTTTGGCCTTGATTAAATTCCCTGATGGGTTCGATGCTGACATGTCTTATCAATTAAGAGAAAGAAATGCTGCCACCCTTGAGGATATGCAGAAAAGTGCTATTAGTGTGGAAGCTAATCTGTTGGAAAAATGGGCACGTCAAAGGATAGAAAGAAGAGTCACGATAAAAGAAGAACCTTCCATGTCGACCACAGATTCCAAAATAGATTCTTTGTCCCGAAACATGGAATTCATGATGGAAAGAATGAATTTATCTGACAGAAATCCTCCGAGGGACAACGGACCTGCTCCCCAGATTCGAAACCCCAATTTTAGAAGAAACCCTCCTCAAATAAGGCAAAGGGATCCAAGGGACCAAAGAGATCAGTGAGATCCTAGAGATCAAAGAGAACAAAGAGGTCCAGATCCACCGATTAGACCTCCCCTACAGGAAAACTATGCCAATGATGAAGGGGAAGCAATAGAGGAATTGGAGGACACTCATATCAACCTCATGGGAATACACGACAATGAGGCCATTTTTCTTACTCAAGAAGAGCAGGAACTATTTCTGCTAAACCAAACAAAGGTGAGTGAGGAGACTGAGGATGCAGGGCAACCAACCTGGGAGGATGCCATTCTGGAAGTACACTGGCAGTACAATCTACGGAGTAAGAAGACAGAAGGAAATTCCCCAAGAAAAACGACCGAAACGCAAAAGGTAGCCGAGACTGAAAAAACTCCTGAGAAAACCACTGCTGGAAAGTCCTCTGAGAAAGGTAAAACTGGTACTCCGGTAAAGAAAAACATCACCATACTGAAAATACCAGCTCAGCCCGAAGTCTCACCCGATGGCCCACCCAGTACTTCGGAGCGGAAAAACATGGTAGACCAACCAGAAACAATGAGTCAGGCTAGAACTCCGACGCCATTTAGCCTGGAGGCAGAATTGGCCAAAATCAAAATTCCTATCCCACTTACAGAGTTGATGACTAGAGGTGGTTATCATTCACAGATACTAAAATCATTAGCTATTGAACCCGACATAGGCACCAAGGCCTTGACTATTGGGTCAGTGACTCACTCAGACACTGTGAACCTTGCTGATGATCATCCCAAACTCCTTTTCGGACCCTGTTGGCAGCCAACCCAATTTTTTCGATTGCTCTCAAAAAGCTGCCTACACCCTTTGTCGTGTCACGACAAATCACTGTCTCTTTGTGCTAATGGACATTCGTCTCATTTTTGCGACCATTACAATTCAATTTCGACTCAGTTTTCACAACTGCAAGTGTGAAAACACCTCTTTTGTTGATTAGACTGTCGTCGTCTTTGGTTGATTTACTGAAAGATACTTGATCACTGGTTTATCATATGACTGCTAAAGGTTTTATCAAACTTATGTTCTTGATCATTATCTTACCTTGATTGCGCATTTGGATATATTTCATTATTAAACCTTTGGGCATAAAAGTTATTGGTTTTATTATGATCTTATGTAAATTATAATGGATTTGGTCATATTGTTTTTATCCTCGCTTTGGACTTTCACTCAATTTTTATATGAACAAATTTTTATTGCATGGTTCTTAGACTTTGGAATACAAACATATATGATATGCACTGAATGCATTAGCAAGTTGGTAAGATATGGTGAAATTGTTTCAAGGCGCATGAGTCGATCATATTTCATTTCACGAATTTATACTTGGCATGTTATTTGCAAAGTTTGCTTATACGTTGGTTGTTATATGAATCTTGAGCTGTGTATTAGTAGTAAACCTTGTGATTAAGCGATTGATTGAATGATAGAATGGGCACGTTAAATCGATACTTAATGCTGGTACTGTGTTGGTTTTAAACTTAACACTTGGCGCGTTATTATCGTATGATGTGTTGGTTCTAACTCGGATGGATGGCACGTAGAAGTGGTGAATCACCCATTCGCTGGTTGATGCATTTGTTTAAATGATTATGGTTTAACAGCTCTGTACAGGTCATTAATGCAATGCGTGGCGATGGTAATCCCACCACCTTCACACGCATGGAGTAGTAATCGGTCTCGTCGGGCATTCAAACTATCCAAACCCTATTCGCCCTGTGCATTGTTCATTCGGTGTGAAACCCTACCATGAACAGAGGTTATGGCTCCTGTTGTGAGGGCCGAACCTAATGGATGCCAAGCGCTGTTGACATTCGATGGTGCATACAGTGACCTTGAAGAATTTGGGTGGCTTTCATTTATAAGGAAGTTCGATGGTTTTAGTATCCCTGTTGCTCGACAATTCGCACTGTCATTTGATGGCTTTCGAGCCAAGGTTGGAGATGTCCAACTCGAAGTCACCGAACAATCTCTCAGCCTGGCAACTAGCCTCCCTGTTAAAGGACAAAAATGTTCTAAAAGCTATAAGGTGAATGATATCCCGTGGACATTGTTGTTTCGGTCTCGGACAGTGAGGTCGTGCAACAGAGGTTTACCTGCAAAGATGTTGAAGCCCCGCCGGTATGATCTTCTGATGATTCTCAAGAAATTCATCACCTGTGAAGGAAGGTATGGATTTGTTTTTCTGTTTCATCTATGTTTATTAATGTTGTTTATGGGTTTTGAGCTGAGCATGCCGCATTATCTGCACCGAAGCTTATTTAAAATGGCTAAGAAATATAAGCGGAATTAGGCTGATACTAGCCTATTCCATGTTGGGTTGATTAAAATGCTGGTTGTTTATGACCTGGGTTTACGTCAAGATTCCTGGCACGAATTCCTCAACCATAATGGTTTTGAGGAATCCAACCCTCCTCAAGTCGATAAGCCTGTGATATCCGAGAGTAAATCTACCCCTGTACCCTACAGTGTTTTACTACCTAAACCCGAGCCCGACCCGCCTGTGAATTCGCCTATGGCTGTAACTAAAGTGGCTAAGCCCATAACCACAAAGGCTAGGGTGAATACTGCTGCTAGAAACAAGGAAAATTCAAGGATGATCTCTTGCATGGAGAGAAACAAGGCTAAGCCTCCTTCCGAAACAGAGCCCATCGTGGTCAGCGTGGACTCTGATTCGAGCATTGAGTGTTTTCTCGCTGAAGAAGGCTTCTGTGGTGACGAACCTCCATACGACTTCGTTGATAACTTGCCTCCTTGCCTTCGGAGCAACCCTGACTATCCCGGTATCAAGCCTCCTCTCGAAACCCTGGGGGAATCATCAAACCCTCCTTCTGCTCAAAAGGTTGCTGCACCCTGTGACTAGTGTGGACTGTGGTTAGAGAGATATTATTTGGACGTTCCAAAACTACAATCCAAAATCCACGATTTGGAGGACCAAGTGGCCAAGCTCACTGGTCGAAATGTTAAGGGACATCCTAATGATAAAAATCAACGGACTACGGGATCAATCTTATTCAAAAACGTTGAGTCTGCCACTGCAATTGTAAATTTGAAACTGACATAGCTCCAGCAACCGTAATGGTATAATCTTCCCTCTTTTATACAGCGTTTTCATGAGCTCTGTTATATGGTCGATTTGCTCTGTTATGCATAAGTTTTGATTTTAGATTTCCGAATGGTTGTGGTTAGATTTGGTTGGATTGAACATAATTTGATTTGAAAATATTGTTATTTGATATCTTTCCTATTTTTGAAACACAAATGATATCTCTGTTCGATACGATGAGCCAATTGGTTGACTGTGTTAATTATAATTTCTATATTGAGACCGATTCGTATGTTATTTGTTTCATGATCAAAATTCGAATGGATAACATTTGATACGATGTGAGTTGTATTCCGATGATAACAAGTGTTTAATTCGATTACATGAATAGATTAATTGGATTGAATCTTTTGATTTGTTTCTATTATGTCTCGTTTGATGACTCTGTCAACACCCTGTGATCTAACATGATGACTGTTGAATCGATACTTATGGAAATGATCCGATTACGTTGGGAACAATTCATGCATCGTGTTTTTAATAGGATGATATCGATCTGCTGTTGCGATTTTAATCAGGCAATTACAATTATGAGTTTACTTCTGTATTATTTGAAACATAATGAATGACAATTGTGATTGGATTCTGTAGATACAGTGATGTGTGAAATCGTTAGTGTTTTCTATGTCTGTAATAATTTGAATCTCATGCTCATTATCCCACACGATTTGGTTTGTTATTGATGGCATTCCTGGGACATTCTTGTTACGATTTGATTCGATTTTATAAGTAATTGGAGAAACAGGGTATTCTTATCTTGTGTCGATTGTATCTCTATTCTATTCCGATTATGTTTTGATTTGGTTTTATTTGATCTAATAATTTGTAATGTGTTGATTATTGCTAAATGATTAGGTGCGATTTGCTTTGATTTATATCTGGTCATTTTACTATTCTAGACCAGCTACAGAATCAAACGATTCTGTAGCTGGGTCTATAGAGTTAACTTTGTTATTATTTTTGAGTAA
>ML779325.1:716450-775512 GCA_009831015.1 Picea engelmannii
CTCAGCTGATGGAAAATGTAGATAGTCAAGATGAAAGTCCAGAAAGCGGTGTGACAGCAAAGATGGAAGATGAAATCACTGAAGAGTTCCCTGCTGATTTCTGGAGCATGGATTTTGATGGAGCTGTGAGTAAAGAAGGAGCGGGGGCTGGTGTCTGGTTGCATAATCACCGAAAACGGTATTCGGAAAACCATTCCTATAAGTTAAATTTTCACTGCACTAACAACGTTGCCGAGTATGAAGCTTTAATGCCCAGTCTCAAGATGTTGAAAAAAGTTGGTTCTAAGCAAGTAATGGTAAGGGCTGATTCTGAATTAATTATTAAACAAATTAAAGGTGAATATGCTGCTAAACATCCACGTCTTAGAGCCTACAGAAATGCCATTCTTGATGCATTGAAATGTTTTGCTGAGGTGGACTTGCAGGTAATGCTGAGAGGTTAGAATATTCTGGCCGACGGGTTAGCTACGTTAGCTGCGTCCTGCAAGATTCCTTTCCACCAAACTCGCCCATACATGGTTGAGGTGAGATGCAGACCCACAGTGCCCGATAATATCAGGTACTGGCAAGTGTTTGGAAATGACGATCAAATAGAAGACTTTCTACAATGCAAGAACGATTTTGAATGTACAAACATAGATTTAGAAAATGAAAACGAGAATGTAAATAACTTTGAATTTGAAATAGATAGCGTTAATACTGTAAATACAGTAGATATAGAAGACACAGCAGATTCAGGAGAATTAAAGGATGATGAAGTGGATACCGACGTTTTACAACTGAAAAGCAATGTTTTACCTAGAGGTCTTGTCCCTTTAGAAGATATGTTTGACAGTGATGATGTAGCTAAGAAACCAAAAATAGAGGCTCATGGGAAAGAGGTAGAAGACTGCAACATAGGAACCAACGAGAAGCCTAGGATGGTCAAACTGTCCAAATCTTTACCCCCAGAAAAAAAGCTTAAGTACATTGAACTGTTCAAAGAATATTCAGATGTTTTTGCCTGGGGCTATGAAGATCTGAAAGCCTATGACACCAGCATTATACAACACAGAATTCCCATAAAGGAAGATCATAAACCGTTTAGGAAGAAACTTAGGAGGATAAATCCCAAGTTGCTTCCTTTGGTAGAAAAATAAATCAAGAAAATGTATGATGCCAAGATCATAGTCCCGCTGCGTTTCTCTAAGTGGGTTTCTAATTTAGTCCCTACACGCAAGAAACCCGGTGAAATCAGACTCTGCATAGATTTCAGAAATCTGAACAAAGCATCCTTGAAGGATAATTACCCCTTGCCTAAAATGGATCACCTCCTGCAAAGTTTGGTGGGGTCCAGTCGAATTTCCCTTCTAGATGGCTTCTCAAGATAAAACCAGGTCTTAGTCCACCCAGACGATCAGGAAAAGACCGCTTTCACCACCCCATGGGGCACTTTCATGTATGTGAAGATGCCTTTTGGTCTGATGAATGCAGGACCCACCTTCCAGAGGGAAATGGACATCTCCTTCATTGAAGAGACATGTAATTTTATTGTCGTTTACTTAGATGATGTGATTGTTTTTTCCCAATCTGATGATGAACACCTGCGACACCTTAGACGAGTTTTCGAAAGGTGTAGAAGGTTCAGGATTTCATTAAATCCAAAGAAATGTCTTTTTGGGTTAGAAAAGGGTAAATTGTTGGGACATATCATCTCTAAAGAAGGAATCAGGATAGAGGCCATACTAAAGATAGAACACCCCAGGAACCTTAAAGAACTACAGTCATTTATAGGGCAAATTAACTTTCTTCTAAGATTCATTCCTAATCTGGCTGAGCTCCTCCGAAACATTACAAACATGCTTAAAAAGGACGCTAAGGTAAAATGGGACTCTGAAGCTAGACAGTCCTTTGAACAAGTCAAAAAAGCACTCACGGAAGCCCCAGTTTTGATTAGTCCCGATTTCACTAAAGATTTCTATCTTTTTTCTTTCGCCTCTGAACATACAATAACAGTTGTATTACTGCAGAAGAATAGTGAAGGGTATGAACAAACCATCGCTTTCTTCAGCAAAGCCCTAAGAGATGCCGCACTAAACTATAATATTATGGAGAAACAAGTTTTTGCTTTGGTAAAGGGTATAAAGGACTTCAGGGTCTATATTCTCCACTCACATGTCATAGCCTATGTTCCAAACGCGGTAGTGAAAGATATCTTGACACAAGACAGCCCTGATGGGAGAAGGGGAAAGTGGATTGTATTTATTCTAGAATACAACATTGAAATTAAGCCCACAAAACTGATCAAAGGCCAAGGCCTTGCCTAATTGATGGCTGAATCTAACTTTCAGGCTCTTGACATAAATTTTCTAGACGTGGCAGACGAACAAGGTGAGATGGTGACTCCACACGTTAAAGAGGTTTTTCTAAACTCTCCGTGGTATGGAGACCTTATCTTTGTTTTACAAAATTTACAAGCTCCCCTTGGTTTAACTAAAACTAAAGCTAGATTTTTAAAGTTGAAAGCTTTGAAATTCTGTATTCTAGAAGGAAATTTGTATTGGAAAGACCCTGCGGGTATTCTTTTAAATTGCTTACTCAAAGACGAAGCTGACAAAGTGGTGCGGGAGTTCCATGCAGGTGAATGTGGTGGCCATTTGAACTGGAAGGTCACAGCCAAAAAGATACTTAGAGCTGGTTTTTACTAGCCCACCCTGTTTGCAGACGTACATTAGAAAGTAATAGCCTGTCATCAGTGCCAACTATTTGAGGGTAAAAGGAAACTCCTTCCATTACCTCTTAAACCTATTTTAGTGGAGGCTCCTTTCCAGCAGTGGGGACTTGATTTCATTGGAGACATACACCCTCCATCTTCGGGCCAACATAGGTGGATTCTCACTTCCACTGACTATTTCACCAAATGGATCGAGGTTGTACCAAGCAGGCAAGCCACTGACGCTGTTATTATTAAATTTCTTGAAAATAATATTTTATCCTGTTTTGGTTGTCCTAGGAAGATCATTACTGACAATGCAGCTGCCTTTCGGTCGAAGAAGCTTATTGATTTTTGCAGTCGTTACCACATTGTCTTGGGACATTCCACATCCTACTACCCTCAAGGGAATGGGTTGGTGGAATCCTTGAACAAGACCTTGGTAAACATCATCAAGAAAATGTTGCAGGAGAATAAAAAATCATGGCATGACAAGCTGGTATTTGCCTTATGGGCAGATAGACTAACTACCAAAAGGTCCATTGGTATGTCACCATACCAACTGGTCTACGGTACAGAAGCTGTGTTCCCAACTTCTTTGGGAGTCCCTTTCATGAAGTTACTTCAAGAGATGCAAGTTGAACCAAATGACTCTCAGAGACGAATCAATCAAATGATTCATTTGCACCAGACTAGAGAGAATGTTTTCAACAAAACACAGGTCATCCAAGAGAACATTAAGAAGATCTTTGACAAATGAACCAAAGAGGACGATTTCGAGCTAGGAGACCTGGTGTTGAGATGGGATGCCAGGAACGAGGACAAGGGAAAGCATGGGAAATTTGATCATCAGTGGACAGGGCCTTACATGATCCAAGCTTTCAGAGGAAACAATGCCTTTTTACTAAACAATGTCGATGGGTCAGATCTGCCAGGAGAACCTATGAATGGCAGAATGTTGAAACATTATATTCCCCCCCAGTAAGAGTTTTGAAGAGACCACTCTCCATTGTACATACCAGTTTTAATTTTCATTATTTGCTTGCATTTTCTGAATGAAGGACGACGGTCAGTTTGTTGAAGCCCGAAGAGAAGGCCCTAAGCTGCTGATCACTATTCTCCAGTACTTTCCATAGAATCAGACCAATGAAGATTACTAGACAGATTGTTTCAGGATGACAGGAAAAATGGATTCTTGGCACTTAACAGGGCAAGTGCCATCCCCATGTGGAGCCGCCTATTATCACCCCATAAATTATGGGAATCAACTTATGACTTGGATATTATCTGTATCTGGTGATCTTGTTGACAAATGATATTTCATTTCTTCAAATAATTTGTAAGGAAAAAGAAAAAAGAAAAAAGAAAAGAAAAGAGGGCATAAAAGAATGGAAACAAAGGCCCCATGCAATAACAGTGACTTGGTCATACCTTTCAAGCATGACCAAGTTCTTTTAAATTTTCAATGTTGATAGGTTAGTGAATGCATCTGACCAGACCATCTAATCCTGGTTAGATAGCCCCCAGGGTAGGATTAGTGAATACATCTGACCAGACCATCTAATCCTGGTCAGATAGCCCCCAGGGTAGGATTAGTGAATACATCTGACCAGACCATCTAATCCTGGTTAGATATCCCCCAGGGTAGGATTAGTGAATACATCTGACCAGACCATCTAATCCTGGTCAGATATCCCTTAGGAAGAATAAAGTTTTAACCCAACAGTCTAAATTGGGTTATTCGTCTTGTGATAGAAGGTTAGAAGGTAGACTAGTTGCTTGGCCTGCCTTGCCCAAATAAAACCCACCCGAAAAAAGTGCTACTTCAAGTCTTTCCTCGCCTTAGGATAGTTGTAACAAGGTCCCCTTGGTGGTGTCTATGAGAAAAACCGAAGAAAACCCATGAAAAAAAGCACTAATCCTAATTTTTCCGTGCACATGACATTTTCCGCCCCGGACATATGTTCCGGTCACTTTCCAGTGGTTCAGATCACATCACTCGGATCAACGACTCATTTTTGATTCCATACCCCCCTTAGTGTTCTTCTTTTAACCAAAGGGGGGGGTCCGAAATCAGCGGTAATCTTTGCGCAGATATAGATGGTCCAGAACAGAGCGTGTCGATCCACGGCTTACATTGGATTCCGGACCCCCCCCCATCGTTCTGCCTTTAACGGAAGGGGGGGGGGTCTGGAATTGAGAATAACGTAGGTGCACATATGAACGGCTCTAAGAAGAGCGCTTGAATCGACGATCCACATTGAATTCCGGACCCCCCCCTCTGTTATGCCTTTAATGGAGGGGGGGGGTCCGGAATTGGTATTAAAAAGAGAGCATAGATCTGCGGTCAGAAATCCATCATGCAGATCAACGGAACATGGTGGATTTCGGACCCCCCTTGGTATTCTGCCTTTAATCAAACGGGGGGGTCCGGAATGAATCTTCCTTGCGGCGGGCCCCTTGTTACATGTGTTGTCGCCCTATTGGTCCAAAGGTCACATCCCTCACCTGCTGTCTGACACCCCATCGCCCCTGGAAGTCATCCTCCACTAATCCCACTTGTCCCACTTGCCCCTGGATCGAAGTCCCATCCCGTTACTGCTGTCAGTCCACGTTTTCAGCGCCATAACACCTTTCACTCATGAACAGCCCCCTTTTGGCGACTTCTACCCCCAATCATAAACCTCCACGTCAGTCGTCTGTATACTTTGGTGACCGTCACCTGCCATATCACCCCAAGTGGCCCGTTGTACATTAATAACTGGATTATATGCCCGTTGTCATGATGACCTTTTTCCCGCATCCGACCAACCCAATTTTGAATAAAATTTTCGTTGTGCCCCTTTTCACTCGTTATTCATCCCTCGCACCAGAACCATCCCTCGCACCAAAGAACTTATCTATCATATTTCCATTGCTTCCCCATCATTTTCCTCCACCACCAGTAGACCCCACTAACATTGTTTATTGTAGGTACAGTTGCCGAAATGGTATCTAAGATGAAGTAAGCTGAAGAGGAAGAGAATCCATTCGCTCCTCCTCCGGTCGACCTGGATAAAATCCCTCTGGTTGACAAAGATCGGTTGATAGCGGACACCATATGCAGTTTTGACTTCTCTGATCTGCAGTCATGGATCCAGGAAGTCTTCCTGAACCAGAGTGATGAGATTGGGCTCTGGGAGTCCAATCTGCCCGTCTATCTTCTCCCCCAAATTCATCATTTCCTAGAGTTTGCACTCAAGTGCCAAGCTCACTACGTCCCCGACCAGAAAGCCATTGTTTCTTCCTCTGGGGACGTCCTCTTCTTCATCACCCCAGGGGATATCGACCAAATGATGCAGATAACCCGCCTGGAATCTGCGTCCCCATTCAACCTGGAAATCCTCACTAAGCTCTATCAAAAAATGACTTTCCCGCAGAGAGCTCAGATAGTGTAGCTTTTCCTCCCCACTTCCACTCAACTCCCGACCACCAATCCCCCGTATCCTTCCTCCTTCTTTTCCGTCAAAGGAAATCAAATTATTTCTTCCCTGTGTGCCCTGCTTGGGTACTATTCTGATCAGTGGGTAGACGAAACCATCCTGGGTTTTCTATCTATCTTTTTAAACGATGAACAACCAACCACTCAATTCGATTACAGTACCTTCTTGGCCAATAACATCCATGAGCAATTCGTGAATTTCACAACAGAGGGCATGTTCAGGTATTCATCCATCCTGGCCTACATGTTTGTGTACTTCCAAGCGGACAGGTTCAATTTCTCCCTGCAGAAGATGGACGCTGACGGGAGGCCACAGCCGGTCACAGCGTGGACGTCTCTTCTAAAGCTCAATTCTGTCGAATACGACTTCACAACATTCATTGATCAGTTTTACCACCCTGTGGTAAGTATGTTGAGTGGCATGCCTGAGCCATGAATAAATGACGAAGTGCAGAGAATAATACAACTCTCGGACAATGCGAATATGGGAGACTGGTACTTGTATCAGAATCATTCTGAGATCCGAGTTTATGGGTGCGAGTTGGCACCATACAGGCTTCCACGATATATACCGGTAAGGATTTTTTCACTGGAATATATTAGACAAATTATGAATTCTGATGATATCCACTTTGTTTCCCTTAAAAAGAAGCAACAGTTGTGGATTAAAGGGCAGATAGGCTCGTTCATCTGCAATAGTAGAGGCACGGGTGATGAAGCAGACAAAATGTTGAGGGAAATGAAATTTCTGACAAGTTTCACCTGGCGTTATGATCCCTGCGGGACCATTTCTGAGATGAGAGTCAGAAATAAGAATGCCCCATATGCACATGAGCCTAGACCCTAAATCGAGAGATTTGCTAACCAAACTGAATGGGAGCCTAATACGTTGGTAGACGTAGAACCTGTTGTCGGGATGGAAAGGCAGGTACCTTCAACAAGCACGCCACTCACTGCCACACCTCAGAATCCCAAGGAAAAGAGGCCCCAACAAGAATCATTGTCTCCCGTGACAGAGGTGTCATCGAAGGAGTTTAATATGCACGCCAAAAAGCCAAGGACAGCTCCAATGATAGGCACAGTTGTGGAACAAGAGATCACAACCACCACAGTGACCACCCCGGGGGCCAAGCCCGCCATTCAACCTTTCGGCTCGAGTCAGCACAAGGCGATTATAGCATCATCTGTAAAATCCACGAAATCTCCCACAGACACTCCAACAAGCAAGACTGGGCCCAAATTGGGCATTTTTGAAAAATACAACTTGATCAAAAAGAAGAACCAGACCCTTACCAGCATCGCTTATGTCCAATTTCAGAAGTAGTCAGCCACAACTCAACACATGCTCCTTTCGGCATTCGATACAGAGAAAGGGAGGATTCATATGGCCTACCTCCATGCACAGGTGCTGGATCCCAAAGTAATATCCGATTACAAAAGGGTCACCGTCGAGTTCCAGGCCAAGGACGTGCACCCAGCAGACCATATGGATCTGCATAAGCAGACCGGAGAGATGGTTTTCCATACTTTAGCCCATGCTATGGCTTCTGCTTCCAAGTATCGGATAGCTTTTAGCAACGCCCAGACCCAACTAAAGATGGAGAAAATATCATCCTTCGCGAAGGACAACAAAATCAAAACATTGGAGGAGCTGGTCCTCAAGATTGGTTACGACCTTGCGAATGTCAAAGCAGATGAAGAGATGATTAAGAAGAAAAATGCCGACATCGCATCCTTAAGGAAGCAGCTAAATCTCCCTCCAACAGAGGACCCACAAACGAAGGATATAGCCAAAAAAGAAGGGGAAAAAGATGAAATGTTGAGATTACTCATGGAGCAGAATGCTCAGTTAAGGGAGATGGAGGCCGAGATGGAAAAACTGTTAAAAGAGAAAGAGCAGACGAAGACAGTGGAGGCCATCCCCTTAAGTGCTATCCCCATTGTAGGATTGAGCACAGTGACAGTGACAATAGTTCCATCCACAACAACAGTGCAGGTACCAGAAGGCACCATAGACCTGGCCAAGTCTATGGAGAGAATGAATTTGCAGGAGTCTGAAATCAGTAGACTCAAGAAAGAAGTGGAAAATCTCCAAGAGATAAATACTTCTTTCCAGACAAGTCTAGTCAAAGAGAAGCAGGTGAATGAGCAAATCAGGAAGGAGCTACAACAGTTTGAAAAACAGACTGTGGCAGGTAAGACTCTGGCTGAGGCCAAAGAGGTGATATGGACTGATATTTCCAAGTCCATAAATGAAATATGGCCAATGTTTCAAATAATGTTTGAACAAAACGAGTTGCTTGAAAGGAGAAAACAAGCTGTGGAGAAAATCAGGATAGAGCTGGGAGACATGCCAGCTCAAGCTAATGAAATCATAAGGTTCCTAAATTCAAAGACCGGGGAGGAACTGGAAGAATTGAAGATCAAGGACAGGATAGAAACTATACTGGAGGTGAAAAGAGTTCTGACCAAAAGAGGCCTCATGCTTCAGCTTGAGGAGAAAATCCAAGTTATGGATCAAGGAGTGCAAAGGTTTTTCCAGAAGATAGATGCTCTGCAAAGAAAAGGCCTGCCTGGTATGAAAGTCATCAATGATAAATTGATGACACTCCCTGATTATAAGAAGAAGTTGACTAAAGCATCTATTTCCAAGTTTGCAGGGGTACAAGGGAGTATCACGGGAAAAGCATTCATAGAATCCCTGCAGTTGGATATTGATATCCAACATGAAATTAAGCATATATTCATCATCAAGCCTAACTTTTCTAAATACACAGATATGGATGAAGTGTACAGGCGATTGCTAAAAATCACAGTGCCAGGTCATATCAGATGGGAGGAGCTGTGCGATCTGCTAGATTAGAAGATGAGCTGTCACAATCCAGTCACCTGTCCAGTCAGAAGAGGTTGCGAAGGCACCTCGCAAATGACTTACCCAGAAGTTCAACAAACAGTTGCATCGAGTCATCAAAGCAGTTTTTATTAGTTAAGTTAGTTATGCTAAAAATAGGATGAGCACGTCCTGATCAGTTACGACAGGAATGTTTGTATTTTGACTTATAAATACTCCTTTTTTTCAATGTATTGAGGGTTGTTGATTCCCACACCCTATTTCTATCAAGCTGTAACATTTTTGAGGAGGTCCGCCATTAATAAAAAAGAGGCATTTCACAGGATTCTTGCGAATGTTCACTGGTGATGTGATTTTCTTAGTCAAATGTTTTCCTTGCTCTGTAATCATCTTGTTTTTCTATAACTAATCTTTACGAATAGCGTTATGTTGCAGGATTTATCTCTGATACCCTGTTTCCGATTCTAAAGATTTTAATGGTCATCTTATAAATATCTTCAATTAAGAGATTCTTAAGTGCTTGTTAATTGGAGTGTTTTTCCTTATCTTTTCTTCTATCCATCACTTAAATTATTAAAGATCCAGTGAGCGTGTTATCTCGCCTTGTGAAAGTTTTCTTCAACGTTTCTGGTTGTATCTCAGATTTATTAAATACAGACCCCATAGCCTAATGGATGTGTAGTTTGTCTCAACCAAATTCAAAATCCCCTTACAACAAAACCAACATTTTCTAGCTAGCCTAATATCTTAATTTAAAACAAAGCTAAATTATATAGAGAGATCCCTCTCTGAAGCGGGAAGGGATAGATTCCTAGCTTTAAAAGCGGTTGGTTAAGGTTACCTTTGTAGATTTCTTATTTTTTCAACCTCTAGGAAATTTACCAAGTGCTAACAATCTGCATCGCTGACATCTCCAACATCAAGTGCTCTTCTTTGTGCTCTCTCCATAGCATCTAACCTTGCGCGAAGTTCTCTCATCTCCCTTTACATAGTTGGATTTGCTACAAGTCTCTCTTCACGTCTTCTAGGTGGCATTGTCCTAAACGTTTACTTCACATATAGTTTATGTTACGGTGTTGAAACCACTTAATGATATCAAACTACCTATTTTGTCTCCTCCCTCCTACAAAAATTAAATCTATGGCTTTGATAGCACTTGATGAAGACCCCCCTCTTTCTCTCGAGGCTGCATGACCTCTCGGTCTATGATCTTCAAATGATTGAGCCGAATCAACTCTTCAGGCCCCTATTAGAAACTGGAATTGATTTTCACAAGCCCTCTTTGGTTACCAACACAGGCTTGATTCCCCTACACATGCCTTCTCTTGTGCTTTTGGTAACTCTAAGTGGCATGTGCTAGCTCCTCTGCTAGGCCCTTCTTCCTTATTTCCACAAGATATAACCTCTGAACTTCGGCCTAACAAAAATGACTTGGACAGAATCTACAATCCATGCTTCTCCAACAGCCAACGACTATAATTCACTTTGGGACTCCATATTTGGGAGTTTCAATTGTTCCAACCACCTTTTTCCCCGAAGTGATTTATAAACGAAGCAATGGATTGAGCACCACATGCTCACCTCAATCGATGGTTAAAATGCATCCCTTGGTTCCCACTTTGAACAATTTTCAGTCAACACTCCTCTACTTATTTTTATTTCTCCCAGAATTTCAATCCTCTGGAGTAAATTTCCACTCTCCATGTGTCCCTTCATTTATCAACGACTCCCATTGACTCCGGCCTTCAGGAATTCACCAAAAATCTCTCCTTTCCTTATGCACATTTTCTGGATATTTATCTCCCAAACTCTCTGATCTGCTTCCACGTATCCTCCTTGATACCAACGACTTCTATTTTACTACGCTTCTTCAGGACTTCGGCGATCTTGTTCCTCAGACACATCCAAACCTCCAAATACACAGAGTATCGAAGGACTCTAAGACTATCCTCCGTGCAACTTTCCTAGATCTCACGGTCTGGAAAGATCCTGATTTCTTCAAATGGGTCTTGGCTCATTGGTTGGGGAATTTTCAGTGGTATCCTCCCTCCCTACTGAAGAGTTTCCATCTGCTACCTCTTCTGAGTTTGTTCCTCCTCGAAACTTTTTAAGCTTTTCATGATGTTTCTTCTCACATACTCCTCGCACCTCTCAAGATGGCTTCTTAGACACTTAGCCAAATGTCGACCCTATGCACACCTTGCAACATGTTTCTTCAACTTAACCCCTTTGTGTGAGACTATGCACTCCTTGCAACAATTCTTACATGACTCAATTCTTCCTCTTGAACAATATGATGTTGAGTGTGTTTCTGCCTGTGCACACCTCACGTGGTCCTCTATAGTCTTTGCAAATAAAGATTCACGTTATCTCTCCTGAGCTTCTGAGTCAAAATAGACTATGTCAACACACACCTTGTGGACACTATGCACTCCTTACATGGGATCTTAGAAGAGAGAAAATTGCAAATTATGTAATCCTCACAGGTTCATACATTCAACCATGTAATGCATTCATAACATAAGAAAAAGTAATAACATAGAATGCAATTAAACTAAAAACATACCATTCATTCAAATAGACACAGTAACAGTAATACCAACCATTTTGGATCAACGTTTCTCTATTATGTTCATTCAAATGGTATGTACATGGGTTCATACAAATTCCTATGTAAAAATAAGCAACGACGACAACACTATGAACCTCTATTACAACACTCAATAACCTCGACAATAACAGCTTCAATAATCTTCAATGGCCTCATTTGGGCATACAAAACATATATTAATACAAGAAGGGATCATAGATCTTTTTCCCTCCGACTGCCTTAGTGCTATCTTATCAAAGTAAAATATTTCAACAACTAAGTCTTTATTACAATAAGAGAAGGGTACAGACAGATAAGTGAGAATTCTTCAGATCTATACTACTATTATCTACATTAAAGAAAATACAATCTCCATCGATCTCACACAATGGTTCAACCTCTTATCATTAAGAACTCCTTTAATTACAATCCTTTCGAGATATTTACATGACACGCCATATAATATTCAAATCACTTCAAAATGTGCGCTAGGGTGTTGAGTTGTCCTCCACTTGCATGTTGATGATGATGCTCCTGCATCACCTTACGCTATTGGTAACTCATCTTGACCCCAAGCCAGCCTTCCTTGAGCCTCACATTGTTGGTAACTCAGTTGAGCTCAAGCCAGCCTTCCTCCATCATAATTTTTCCAAGATCAAACTCAATAATAGATGGAAAGGAGACATGAATCAAAGGAAATAACACAAAGGATGGACACAATAATGTCCTCAAAGATTTTAGGAAATGGATGCTACTTGCTAGGAAGAAATAGATGTTGATCCAACATGCAGGACATAAGAATGTCCTCAAATATCTGAGGAAATGGATGCTACTTGCCAAGAAGAAATAGACGTTGATCCAACATGGATGATACAACTAGATAGTGCTCATCTACAATGATTGGACATGGAAAAATATTTGTATACCACAACATAAAGTTAATCCTAAATTACTTAGGATATGATAAACAAAATAGGCATAAAAAATAAATGTTTATGAACTAATGCTAATGTCAAAGCTAGCATTGATTCACTTTAAACGATGTACAACGTAATGCACCTTAATGCATTCCTTAATTGATAAGTTTTTAAAAAAAAAATTTAGTGTTGCCTCGATATGAGGCCAAACAATGCCTCAAAGTAAAAACTTAGGCTTAAAAATAAATTTTGAGTTGCAAAATAGTATGACTCATTCAAAAATTTGGATTAAATGGTGGGTATGCATGAAATAGTTAATAGAAGATTGAAAAAATGGTTTTTAATAGTCCTTGTAGCCCTAAGGGAAGGGACTAATAAGGTATTCATTCTAATGCGATAAAATGTCCACACACAACAAAAAATCATCTATGTGTTTTCCAAAAAAGAACAGCATAAATCATGTTTGTGTGTTTGATAAAGGAATGGTATGAGAGTATTTATGAGGGTTGAGGCATCGTCCCTTGTGTAAATTATTTCCTAGAGAAGAGAATTATTAGTAACTAGAGTTAGCCAAAAATGTTCAACACAACATGACGATGTGAAAATGATTGCTTCATGACACTCCAAAATCCATTGTAATTTGAATCAGTCATAATAGATTAAGAGGTAATAGGTAATCCCGCATCACTATTTCTATATATGACTACAAATTCATTTACATTTTGAATACTTGAGTAATGGTAGGAGTATAGATATATAAAGAGAAATAATGGTAGAGTAGTATGTTTTTCAAAGATACTAATTGATCAATGGATTCACTTTCATATGCCATGGTTGCAGTAAAATGGCGAAGAGAAGAATCAAAGACCATATAAGGATTTTAACTACATAGAACCATATTTCATGTTACTGTTATCATTAGTATCTTTTTCCAATTTTCTAAAACACCTAACTATTGGTAGTTGTAAGCTTACATAGGCATCCTTATTTTCCCATCTATAACAATTATCCTTTTCTAGCAATGGCTCTCTTCCCATTTTTATATCTAGAGAGAATCCTCTTGTATTGAATATAACATATGCACATATCTATTTTTTCTATTGTTGTTTCTCTTTATGGAGTCTACCCTCATTTACAATTCCAGTTAGACTTGGATTTCTACATGGTATCAAAATGCGTGCTTCCTACCATGTTTTTCTTGTGTGAAAGCTTATTCAACTCCCATTTCTCAACTACTTGATTTCGTGATTAAAGATCAAATTTTTTGATTTACTTCAATATTTATCATTCCATCAGTTTGCATACCTAAGTGGGGTTTATCACCTTCTTATTGCATATCTAATATAGGCTTGTTGTAGGTTCCTTTTCCCTTTGCATTGAGCATGTCTTGTTTTGTGGAATTTTTTCTTATCTATGTTGTGGTGGCTCACTGATCTAAACATCATAGTATATTGTCATGTGTGGAGGCATCTTCTCCTATGAGACTATGTCATATATACCATGACTCTACGCATCTTGTGGATCATGTTGTTGCTTAGTATTTTGGCCTTCGATAAAACTAGCTAATACCTCATGCAAACTCTAGTCTATTGGAGCATCGACTTATCCCACAATGGCTCTAGCTTGTGAACAAAGCTATGGATTCTCTTACCTTAGTTGGAATTGTGGTGGCCTTCATTTTTTGTTGGGTGTGAACCAGGGACAATTTTAAGGATCTATACTTATGTTAAAGTTTAGAAACCTTGGTGAATCTTACTGATTCTTAAATAGGAAACTATAAATTCTTTGACAATATTTTTAAACAAACATTCAAATTTATAAGGATTTTATATAGTTTCTAGATTTTTGGCGATTTATAGAGTAAAATCATTTTACTCTATAATTTTGGGGTTATTAGAAAAAGTGGAAATTGGCGAATCATTTTTTTGAGAAAAAACATGGAAAATTAGCCCATGGGAAATATTTAATGATGTAGGAGCATCACTCCTACTCAGCAGAACGTAGACAACCAACGCCGCAACTCACAAGGAGGGAGAAGATCCCGAGGAGAGAGAAGCACCAGCCTTCTCATTTTTGAGTTTAAAATATCAAATTTAATGTAATTTAATATTGTAAGGCTCGAGGAAGGACGAGTCGGTTTGTTTGTATAGGCTGCATGTAAAGTTGTCTTTAATGAAGGACAGGTAGATAGATCTAGATCTGATTCATACTAGATGTAAATTAATTGTAATATTAATGTGAGTAGGTGTAGGAAGGCTCGATAAGCCCTTCTTATGTAAAAATATCATTGTATTGAGATTAGAATAGGCACTAGCATAGGGAGCATAGAGAGAAATAGTGCAATAGAGAAAGGAGACTATAGGAGAAGAGAATAGCTTTGAATATAGGGGAATTCTGGAGAGGAGAGAATAACTAAGACTTTGTTGCAGTCCATTCTTGTAAACATTGTAAAAAGCATTCAGATTTAATACAAAAGAAAATTTCCCTGCATATGAGTCTCTATGTGTGTATTATGTGATTGAACATGTATTTATTGTTTGCTTTATGAATTTTTACTATGCATGTATGAATGCCATGGATATATAATTGTTCCCTTTGCAGGAATAGATATAATTCTCTATCTATGTGAGTTTCTAAGTGTTCAGGGCTCTCAAGGCTAGTGCAAGGAGTGCACACTAGATTTGTTGGAAAACTCTGAGAAGCCAACCCACAGCACAACGAGTGCAAAAGAACTCATTCAAGAGTTCTTTGAAGAGCGTGCTAGGTGGGCACACCAGAACATGTCATAAGCTTAGAAGGAATAGTGTAAGGAGTGCACAGAGAAAGAAGAAGGAGTATGCAGGTGAGTTTGTAAAGTTCAGGACTTAGGAGAGGCAAGTGCAAAGAGTGCAGTAAGCCAACACATTGTTAAAGTGTTGGTCAAGCTCATGAGGAAGAGCACAGACAACCAAAAGGTTGTTGAAGGAACACTCTGATAGTATTCAAAAGATCACAAGAAAGAGTGCAGAGTGTCAGGAGGGCACAAGAGGTCATCTGAAAAAACAACTGGACTAAACCCTTTGAAACCGAAGAATTGAAAGATTAGGAGAGATAGTTCTAGTGTTCACAATGCAAATGCAAGGAGTGTGGAGGCCGAACCATTTATAGGTTTGAAAGCATAGGATAGGTAGTCTGAGTTCGCGTGGAATGAGTGCAAAGAGTGTATAGGATTGGAAATTTATCAAGTGTTGAAGAAGCGCAGAGGGGATAAGCACAAAGAGTGTGCCGACACTTCATCCAAAGTGTTGAAAAAATCTTAGGAGTAGTAGTGTTTTCTAAAACGTAGGTACAGACCAAGAAGTCGGTCCTTCGAGAGGAGATAAAAGGTTAATCCTTTGAGAAACTTTGAGGATTCCTTCATTGGAAGGAAAATGAAGTTGCAACAAAGGAGGAGCCTTAAGATCCATTGAAGTGGATGTAATATTTGATCTAGGTCATTGGATCAAATCCTAGATAAGAGGAGGAGTGCACAGGAGAACATATTTTAATTTCCAAGCTCAGGAGAGGAAGCACGGGCAGAGGCCAAGGAGTGACCCTGCAAAAGGTGATATCAAAGGTCTGATTCCTTTGACCAGACAGAGCTCAAGAGGGGAGCCCAAGGTGTGCACCTGAGTTCAAGCTATCTAAGGGAAAGAGAGTAAAGAGAAGAAATCCCTTTGTTTTAAAAAATGTCAGACGAGATATGTTCGGGAGAAGAAAGGACCCCACATAGCTGTCAGATCAAGGGAAGGTGTGTGGTCATTAAGCACCATAAAGTCTTAAGTATTTGTTGAAAACGTGGTTGAAGCTTGAAACTCCCAAAGCAGACCCTAATCGTTGGTGTTAGATACATGTGTCTTCATATCGAGTGTGGTTCGGAAGTTTGGCAGTACAGGAGAACTAGAAATTTGTTGCAAGAGCATGAAAAAACCTTGAAGTTTCGAATCCTGGAGAAGATCCTGACCATTGGTGTCGAGTGTACATGTCGATAGATCTCACACATTGAAAGATTTGGCACTCCAGAAGAATTTGGCTGTAAATTGTTCTAGGTCAAAAATCCTCGAAGGCCCGAAAGACAGAGACCATCCTGACCATCCATCGTCAGGTACACATGGACCATAGATCCCCTCCCTTCACTAGTTCGACATTCGACTATTTGGGGAATTGGTGGTGGTTAGAAGCAAGAACTCTCAAAGCCTGGATTTCCATAGTTGATCACAATTGTTGGTTGTTTAAGGAGAGGGAGTTGTTGATCTCCTCCCTTCGCCAATTCAACATTCGACAATTCGAGAGGAGGTGTTGATTTAGGTTGAAGAAGTCTTGAATCCTAGAGTTCAGAGTGAGCACGGACCATTGATATGAGGTGAACATCCATCGTCCGATATGAGAATTCGAGCTTCATGAGTTCAGAGGTATTGCATGTTGGAGTAGAGAAAACTTCCGAAGTTCGAAGCCCCAGAGTTCCCCGGAGTTCCTGTGAGTCGTAGATATTTGCAAAGGGTGTAGATCGTTGACCCCAATAACTATTCTAGAGTTTGTGAATTCAACGCTTGGAGGGATTGGATTGTTGTGTTGTTAAAACCTTTGAATTTAGAAGATGGGCCGAAGTAGCACATTTGTTTAGGCGAGAAAAGGGGCTAGCACCCGAATTTGATAATAAAGGAAACAAGAGGCTTAGAGAAAGCACCTGTGGGTCTTTGTGGGAACTGCACAAGGAAATTAAGGGCCTCTGAACATTAAGATATGATCTAGTAGGGATCTGAGACCTAATTTAGCTCATGTGTGAACGATCCTAGACCGGGAGGTCGCGTGAGCCCCATGAGAACGTGGGGGTTTGCATCATTTAACTCCTAAAATTTTCCCTAGTGTGAACTCCAACTACTTTGTACAACAATATGTGACAACATTGTGTGCAAAATCCTCTCATTCACACCAGGTTTAGGTGATGAATCATGTCGATAATTGTCATGTGTGCCAAAAATTCCTCTTCTCCTTCAGATATTATTGTTAATATATTTAGACACTTAGGAGTCATTTAAGATCTACTTTTTCTAATATGTCGTCGGGTAAAATTGTGCTTCTTAGTGTGTTTATTTAGTATGCATTAGTATGCATTTGTAGTTCGAAAATCTGGCGGTCACGATATGTTCCCGACATAGAGTAATCTGACGGTTCATACTCTCCTCGATCTTAACGACCATTGATCCATGGATTAACATTCAATTGGTCCATGATCTCTATTTAAAGAGAATGGAGGGTCATTTTTCAATGATCAACTGTGAGAAACTCTCTTGTAAAATATCTCTGTAATCTTTTTCTTTGCATTAATAACCTGCTCCAAGTGGTTGCGTTGGTTGGGGTCGTGGATGTTTCCCCGTAGGGGTTTTACCACGTGAAAATATTGGTGTGTTGATATTTGATCTGGTTATGTGAGTGGTTATTGAAGGTGTTCGTCCTCTGTTGGAATACCTGTGTTGTCAAACATGTTATCAAACCTGTTTGAAGACCCGCTCCTGTTGTAGATCGAGATCGTGAAGATGAGTTTCCTCATCTCCATTTTTATGGAATTTCCATACATTTTTGGGATAAGAGGATTGTTCCATTTTGTATGGATCACTCATTTTATTCAACAACACCTTTTTTTCACTCGAAAAGGTTTTTGTTTTCCCAAGATATGGCCATTACAGTCAAATCCAGAGGTATAAAGCATGAATACGCATAATTTAAATTTCTAAAAAGTTTTATTTTGATTTTATTTTAGTTTGTATTTTTTTATTTTCGGGTTGCTACTCTTTTAGATATACGTATTCTATTTTCCCCATGCCCTGTGCGATCTCATAAAATCAGAAACAGATAGGAAAAGGTGCATCTTTCAGGTAAGCTAACCAAGTTCTAACCCTTGTTGTCATCGAGAAGCGAAATTTTTTTCTTATCTGAAAAGAGTTTTTTTTTAGCACACTCTCGAACAACAACAACCCCAATCCTCCTTCTGAGCATTACAATATGTTTTGTTAGACCATTTGGTTAAAACTTACCTTATTAAGTAAGAGGTCTTGAGTTCAAGTCTCTCTTTTTGTTACCTTTTTAAAAAAAGTTCATGCTAAAATTGTAAAGTGTATTTCACTTCAAGTATAAAAATGAATCATTATAAGTAGCTTTAATATTTTATTTTAGAGTTTTTTTTTTTGCATGCAGCTTTTCTGTTATAAAGTAACTTCATTGTAAAATTCATCCCCACTTCACTTTATAAAAGTGGGTCACTTCATAAAGAAACTTACACTATCACATGGTCAGTTGGTTACCATTTATGCCTTTTGTTAAAGGGGCATAACTCTCACATCGGAAGTCCATTTTCAATGTCGTTTTTTTTAAAAACGCATAATTTTTCGAGATCTTTCCATCCAGATCATTAGTTTCATTTATTAAATCCATATTATATGCATATTTAATATGGATTCTATAAGTAATGTCTTTCTTACCAGCAACAACTACTTCTAATGGAAATCTCATATGGAAGATTTATTAAGAAGTAAAGGTTTGTACCGAATTACCTTAGGAAAGGAAAAATCACCCACTGATGATGATAAGAAAGACAAGTGGGATAATAGGAATGAAGAAGCACAAGGACTAATATAAATGTCCATCTCTCCTGATTTAAGGTACCACCTTCAAGAAATTGATGACCCCGAAGAAGCTTGGGACAAGATTGAATCTATGTTTGGTAAACTCAATATTATTCGAGCACAACAGTTAGAAAATCAAATATTGACCTTGAGTCCAAGTGATTTTTCTTGCCTTGGAGACTATTTATCTAAGTTTAAAACACTCAGAATTTTATGTGAAGAATGTAAGATAAAAATGGAGGAAGAGTGTTGCATCTATCTTATTCTTTCTAAGCTAGGTAGTGCATATTCTATGTTTGTATCTACATTTTATTCCATGAGAGAGGCTCTAGGGAAATATAATGAAAAACCCACCCTTGATTCCTTTTGTGCTTCTTTGATTAGAGAGGAAGATAAACTTATACAACTTGGAGTGATCAGCACTGCAGGTAACTCTGACAAAGCCTTAGTTGCCCAACAGAAAGATAAACCCAAGTATCCCAAGAAGCAACATCCTCACTACAACAACAAGCAATATAAGGGTCCCAAACCCACTCAAACAACTTCATCTCCTAATGGTGAGAAAGGAGAAAAATATAAAAATAAGAATACTAACAGACATTGCAACTTTTGTGATAAATATGGTCATGATGAGTCCAAATATTTCAAGAAGATGGAAGCTTTAGAAGTAGCGATGGAAAAGCTCAACATCAGTATTGATTCTACTTATTCTTCTTCTTCTCATGGACATGCACTTTCTGCTTCTAGTTTCTCCTTCAATACACCTTCTACTTCTACTTTTGATAAGTGGCTTATTGATTCTAGAGCATCGTATCATATGGTTAAGGATAGAGACATATTTTCTACTCTAAATAAATGTAACACCAAGAAAATATTTGTTGGTGATGATAAATCTCTTAGTGTTGAAGGATCTGGAATAGTACAAGTGGAAAATGGCCATTTCAATTATGTCTTATATGTTCCAAGTCTTTCTTGTAACCTTCTATCAGTATATCAAATCACTCATTTAGGTGAAGGTAAAACCGTAGAGTTTTCACCTCACCAAGTTGTAATCAAGGATCTAAAATATCCTAATCATGTTCTTGCAACTGGAATTGCTAATGATATTACGAGGTTGTACAAGTTTGACAACTTTAGGTAATCATCTTTTTCATCAGTTTTTGTTGCTCATAGCGATGACTTGAGAAAACTTTGGCATGAGTGATTTGGTCATCTAAACTATCGCTCATTGCAGCAACTTTGTAATCAACAGATGGTGACTGGTCTTCCTCTTGTTTCATTTAGAGATGGTGTTTGTGTCAGTTGTGTTCTCGGCAAACATCATTGGGACAGTTTCAAAAAACGTGTCTCTTGGCATGCCCCAGGTCCTTTGCAGCTTGTTCATAGTGATTTGTGTGGTCCACTTTCTTCTCCTTCTTTTTCTAGGTGTAAGTATTTCTTAACTTTCATTGATGACTTTTCCAAATGTACTTGGGTTTACTTCTTAAAACTTAAGAGCTAAGTTTTTGACAATTTTTTGGCCTACAAGGCCCTTGTAGAAAAGCAATCTGGCCATCAAATTCAAAGGTTAAGAATAGATAATGGAGGTGAATATGTGAACAATAATTTTACAAATTATTGCACTACACAGGGAATCCAAATGCAACACATTGTTCCATATACACCACAAAAAAATGGTGTTGCTAAGAGAAAGAACTGCACATTAAAAGAAATGGCTAATTGTATGATCCAATCTAAGGGATTAAGTCTAAAGTATTGGGAGAAAGCCATCAACTGCGCAAATTACATAGAAAATCGTACTCCCACAAAGGCTCTTAAAAATATAACACCAGAAGAAGCTTGGACTAAAATTAAACTAGATGTAAGTCACTTCTGTGTATTTCGTAGTATAGCATGGGCTCACATTCTTGATGAGAAAAGGAAAGCATTGCAACCTAAAAGTGGGAAGTGTATATTTGTTGGTTATTATGAAGATGGCAAAGGTTAGATACTTCTTCAATCACATTGTAATGAAATTATTATTAGAAGAGATGTTAAATTTGATAAAAATCTCTTGGCCCGCGAGCCTAATTCGGTGGTTGCACCTTCTTCAGCCTGCAAGCCATATTAGGTGTTTGTGCCTTCTTCTGATCTGGTTTCTTCTTCATATGATGACACTGAGGATGAAAATCCACCTCCACCTACTCACCCTCCTCCAGATGAGTCCTTTGAACCTAAACCAACACCATCTCCACCTCTTCCTAAATGGGTCTGTTCAACACGAGAAGCAGCTGGTGATCTTGTCGGTGATCCTTCAGATCAACATCGGACAAGTTCACAGTTCTAGCAAGCCTCTTCTCTTTTGGCTCAAGTTTTAGAAACTCATGATCCAAAGACATTTGCAAAAGCTTCAGGTCATCTAGATTGGGATACATCAATGAATGAAGAGTATCGTTCTGTAATGGAAAACGATACTTGAGATCTTGTACCCCTTCCAAAAGGAAGAAAACTTGTCAGATGTAAATGGGTTTATAGAACTAATTATGCATCAGATAGAAGTGTTGAAAGACACAAGGCTCGTTTAGTTGCCAAAGGATTTTCCCAAGTTGAAGGAATTGACTATCATGAAACCTTTTCCCCTATAGCCAAAATGAATTCCATTCACCTTGTTCTTGCCCTTTTTGCCTCACATAAATGGGAGGTCCATCAGATGGATGTTAAATCTGCCTTCTTGCATGGAGATTTGCAAGAATAAATATTCATGGAACAACCTCCCGGCTATGTCCAAAATGACTCTAGCCTTGTTTGTCACCTTAAGAAATCTCTTTATGGTCTCAAGCAATCTCCCCGAGCTTGGTATGCCAAAATGGACACCTTTCTTATTGCCACTGGATTCTTTAGATGTCATTCTGACCCTAATGTCTATACCAAGAAAGTAGGAAGCCATATTATAATACTTGTACTTTATGTTGATGACCTTATCCTTACTGGTAGTGACTCAAAACATTTAAACCATGTGAAAACCAGCCTTAAGAAGAAATTTGTAATGACAAACTTAGGATTTTTGCACTATTTCCTTCGCCTCCAAGTTTTGCAAACCAATAAAGGAATTTTTCTTTCCCAGTCTAAGTATGCTTGTGACCTTCTTCATCGCTTTCACATGGATGATTGTAAACCAACCCCTTCTCCCTTCCAGTCTGGAGTCAAGCTTACTGCCACCTGTACTTCTCCTGAAGTTGATGCCACCCTATACCGTCAGTTAGTTGGTAGCCTCTTATAATTGACTCGTACCCATCCTGATATTTCCTTTGTTGTTGGTCTTGTTCCTCGGTATATGAAAACACCCCATGAAAGCCATTGGAAAGCAGCTAAAAGGATACTTTTCTATGTTCATGCTATAGTTCAGTTTGGGATAAATTATAGTTCAGGGAGGAATCCTTTATTGGTTGGTTTCACTGATCCAGATTGGGCCGGCGACCCTGATGATCGGAAGTCTACTGCAGGTTATGTTTTCAGCCTTAGTTCGGGACCTGTCACTTGGGCCTATAAGAAACAACAGGCTATTGCACTTTCTTCAGCAGAAGAAGAGTACTGAGCAACGATAAATGCAAGTCAGGAAGCCCTATGGCTTCAACAAATCCTCCCAGAGTTTGGATTCCAGCACAAGCATCCGACCAGCCTTTGGTGTGACAATCAAAGTGCCATCAAGCTCGCCAAATACCTAGTTCAACATCAACATAGCAAACAAATCGAGCTACACATGCACTTCATCAGAAAGCTAATTCATGATCAAGTTATTGAAGTGCTCTTTTTCCCTATAGAAGATCAAGTTGCAGACATTTTCACAAAGTCTATTACGGAAGCAAAGTTTTCCAAACTTCGATCTATGTTAGGAGTTTCGGAAGTTATCATTAAGGGGAGATAGGCTCTAATGCCTCTTTCCTTCTCCTATTGTGTCACTATTGTAAATCCTTCAATCTTATCCCAAGTTGTTCTTAAGGGGGGATGTTAGGATATTTAAAAGCTTAGGAGTTATCTAAGATCTACTTGGTCTAATATGTTGTTAGGTAAAAGTGTGCTTCTTAGTGTGTTTCTTTAGTATGAATTAGTATGCATTTGTAGTTAGGAACTCTGACGATCATGATATGTTACTGACATAGAGTGATCGGACGATTCATACTCTCCTCGATCTTAACGACCATTGATCCGTGGCTTAACACCCGATTGGTCCATGATCTCTATTTAAAGAGCATGGATGATCATTTGCCGATGATCGATTTTGAGAAACTCTCTTGTAAAACCTCTCTGTAATATTTTTCTTTGCATTAATAAACTGCTCCAAGTGGCCATGTTGGTTGGGGCTGTGGATGTTTTCCCATAGGGGTTTTAACACATGAAAATATTGGTGTGTTGATCTTTGATCTGGTTATGTGAGTGGTTATTGAAGGTGTTCAACCTCTGTTGGAATACCTATGTTGTTGAACAATTATATCTATTCTCTTTACTACTATCAGTGTCTGGTCAGGAAGGTAGCCCTTGTAGACCATCTTGTAGCCTTCCTTTCCAAGGATTTTTCTGAAGTTATTAGTGGCTTCTTATAGTTACTAGTTGGTATTCTAAGGTGATGAAGATGGTGGCAACAAAAAGTAAAGATGACAAGTGTAGGTGCACTGGAAAAAAAAAAAGTAAATATGGAAAATGTAGGTGCGTTGGGACAGTGAGGTGGTGGTGAGGTGGGGATGAGGAGGTGGCAAGGGGTTGAACAACATGTCAAGAGGTTGGGAGACACTAAACAACATTTAGTATGTGTCCCCTTCCAAACATTTTCAAATTATTCTTTTTAAATCAATATTCAACTATGAAAAATGTGTAAATAAAACTTGCATACACCAGGGACATTTGAGTCCCATCAAGATTGTTGGACCAATCCATAATTAAATTTATGAATTTAAAATATTTCGTAAATATTTTTGGTTTTAATAAAACATGAATTTAATATAGGTATTTACAAAACATTGTGAAATAATTTTAAAACACTGCAAAATGGAGCACTTACTGTAACAAAATTCATCGGTTAATAGGAGGTCAACTCTTGTTGACCATGAGGTGGTTTCTATAGTCCCTAGCTAGACGCAAGGACTGATAATTTATTCATTCTATTGTAATAAAATCTCCACACTCAACAACAAATCATCTATGTGTTTCCAAAAAAAGAATAGTATAAATTATGTGTGTGTTTATGATAAAGGAATGGTATGAGAGTGGTTATGAGGGTTGAGGCATTGTCCCTTGTGTAAATTCTTTCCTAGAGAAGAGAATTATCAGTAACTAGAGTTATCCAAAAATTGTCAACACGACATGATGATGTGAAAATCATTATCTTCATGTCACTCAAAAATCCATTGTAATTTGAATTGGTCATGATAGAAAAAGAGGTAATAGGTAATCCCGCATCACTTTCTATATATGATTGCAAATTCATTTACATTTTGAATACTTTTGTAATGGTAAGAATATATATATATATATATATATATATATATATATAAAGAGAAATAATGGTAGAGTAGTATGTTTTCCAAAGCAATTAATTGACCAATGGCTTCACTTTCATATGCCATGGTTGCAATAGAATGGCAAAGAGGAGAATCAAATACCAAATGCACCTCTCAACTACATAGAAGCATACTTCATGTTATTGTTATCATTAGTATCTTTTTCCAATTTTCCAATACACTTAACTATTGGTAGTTGTAAGTTTACATAGGCATCCTTGTTTTCCCAACTGTGACAATTATTCATTTCTAACACTATCTCTCTTCCCATTTTTGTATCTAACGAGCATACTCTTGTATTGAATATAACATATATACATATCTATTTTTTCTAATGTTTTTTTTCTCTATGGAGTCTACACTCATTTACAATTCGAGTTAGACCTGGATTTCTACATGGTATCAAAATGGACGCTTCCTACCATGTTGTGCTTGTGTGAGAGCATATTCAACTCCCATTTCTCAACTACTTGATTTTTGAATTAAAGGTCTTGATCATTCCTTCAATTTGTAGATCTATGTGGGGTCTCTCACCTTCTTATTGCAGATCTAGTTAGAGCTTGTTGTAGGTTCCTTGTCCCTTTTCATTGAGCATGTATTTTTTTTTTTTGAATTGTTTCTGATCTATGTTGTGGTGGTTCACTAATCCAGACATCATGTTATATTTTCATGTGTGAAGGCCTCTTCTCCTATGAGACTCTGTCATATCTACCAGGAATCTACTTCTCTTTTGGATCATGTTGTTTCTTAATACCGTGGCCTTTGATACAACTAGCTAATAGCCTCATGGAGACTCTAGTCTATTGGAGCATGCCCTTATCCCACAATGGTTCTATATTTTGAACAAAGTTGTGGTTTCTCCTCCCTCAATTGGAGCTATGTGGATTTCATTTTTTGTTGGGTGTGAACCAAGGAAAATTTTAAGGATCTATACTTATGTTAAAGTGTAGAAACCTTGGTGAATCTTATTGATTCTTAAAAAGGAAACTATAAATTCTTTGACAATATTTTTAAAAAGATTCAAATTTATAAGGATTTTATATAATATCTAGAATTTTGGTGATTTATAGAGTAAAACAATTTTACTCTATGATTTGGGTGAATTATTCTTAGAAAAAGTGGAAATTGACGAATCATTTTTTGAGAAAAAAAACATGGAAAATTAGCCCATGGAAAAGATTTAACCCCTAAATTTTTCCGAGGTGTGTACTAGAACTACTTTGTACAACTATCTGTGACAACCTTTATTTTTCATGGGCATGATGTCCATCAATATTTTCCTACCATGTGTGTCTCATATACTCATATTTGTACCAACACACTCTCGAGTTCTCCCCTACATGGCCTTCCCACAGAGCACAAATCGAGTTTGACAGGTGGATTCTGGCACTTAGATATGGAGATTTAACTTGTTATTTTTCTAGATCATGCACCTCTAAGATCTATGCATGTATCATTTCATTGGCACATGTTCTTCATGAGCACATGTGTCAATCAAATTATCTATGCCTTATGGGAGATGTATTTTAGCCTCTTGGCCTGATATATTCAATATATTGTTTTGTTGTTGTTGGTCACCATGGTTTCATAGATATACTATTTCTTGACACGACTATGGTTGTGCAAATATTTATGATTCATGGGAGCATTCGTCGTGGCTTCATGAGCCTCCTTTATTGGCCTTATTTCATTTTTTTAATGTTTTGTAATCCCATTGTTGGTGCATCCATACTTGTTGAGCACTTTGTATGGTTTTCATAGATACGAGTGAAGTGTGTATGGTTGTGTGTTTATGTCTCTCAATAGGTCAATATGCACCTTATTTTGTGGATATTATTGTGAGAATACAATTAATTTCTACCCATTTTTTATGTCCATTTTTGTGATCTTTTCCAAGAAGAGATTTGATGTCACGCTCCCCTCTTACCATAGATCACATTCACACATAAACTCTATCATACAAAATTTGATATATTCATTATGAAAACCATCTTTGGGGTCCATTTCCTTTGTTGCAGATTCACCCTCCAACACTTACATTAGTGCTTAGAATTCTCGCTTGTACAATCTACAATAGCCTTCACTTTTCCTTGATGGATGTTTCCTCTCTCCATCAAGCCACCGATCTAGTGAAATGTTGAGTTTGGCGGTGGGAGAGAATTGCCTCAAATTGAATTGATTGATTGGTAACACATATTGCTTGGAAAAACAACAAAAAATAGATCTTTTGTCATGGGGTTTGTACATGGACCCTAGATCTTATATGATATTTAGGTTTTATGCCTCTATGAGTTGCACATTTATTATGGTTCTTTAAGGTTTGTTGCTACACCATTTTGCAACTTGCCTACAATAGTGGAATCGAAAATGATGAGACCAAGAATCTATTCCCTTGTCTTTGCATGTGAAGGAGTTTGTGTTTTCGAAGGTTTATGGCATAATTGTTTGCCAGTTTATTGTATTTTTATTGACAATGATTTTTTCATAAATATTCAATGAATCCTCAATTTTTTGTCTTATTTGAGGTGTTGAGAAGAGCATTCCACTAAATTTCTAATGGTTGGTTGCACACCACATTTAATTCCTTTTTGAGATTCTTGTTTTTTGTCATGGGTTGGTTAAATTAAGAGAGTTGAATCCTCACTTGTACATGGGTACCTATCATGGCCTTGTTTGTAGGGACCCATATCAAGGATTGTGTCCATGCCGGCTTTTATTTTTTGTTCCCCTTTTTTTGCAACTACAATAATGGATTTTGGGCCACTCATGCAAATATTCTTAGAGTGTCATTGGGTTTTTACCTTCATGACCAATCTTGTTTTGTAGGCCTTAGAGATAGCCACTTTGGAGTGTTTCTTGCATATTTGTTCAATATCATCATTACCATCAACTAATAGCTCCTTACTTTTTCCATCTTCTGTGACATCAATTTCCATCATCTACGACCACCTAGATCAACATTGTGGGGGATGGTGTGCAATGCTTCCTCGGATGATCTTTATGCTTCATCATTTTGTTTTGACATCAACTATGTTTTAAGAGTGAGTCTCGTATCCAACATTGATTCCTATTTTGACTTGGTGGTTGTAGTGGCTAGAAACCCATGCACTTTAGCGAGATGAATTCACATCCATAAGGACATTCATCTTATGATTTTTTTGTCAATGGTATATGATTACCTCATCAAAATTTTTGAATTGGGACTCATTATAGAGGATCAAACTCTTTGCTTGAGAACTTTGAAATTTGTTGTTTAGATTTCTACATGAATATTTGATGGTGTTGACATCTTGGGGTTACCTGGCGCTCTTTAGAATGTTGGCCATACTTCTTGTTTGGACCTTTCTATGTCTATAGACCTCATTGCTCGATTGATGGTTGATGGTGATTGCTTCTATTTGTAGCCTTTGTTTTGGTTCCTCACTAGCACCTAAATTTTTGAAGCATTTATGTGGTGGTTGTCGGTGTTTGCCATTTTCGTACCTCTTCAACCAAACCTTTTTTTCTTCAAAATTCAACCAAGTTCAATGAGGTTACTTGGCTCTTCTCTTTAGATTTTTGGTCACACTTCCTGATTGGATCTTTTAGTCTCTGCAAGTCCCTTGCTATTTCCATTAAATGCATCATTGCGAGATATTTAGTTTTAGCTCCAATGCACTTTTTAAACACTTGCATTTTTTACTTTTTTGGAGAGAGGATTTTTCCCATGGGGTTTTCTCCTTTTATCCACTTGTGAAACTCTATTTTGTACTTAGGTACCTAATAAGGCCTTGTTGCTAGGACCCAATTTTTCATAAGTTTACTTCCTACATTTTGCTTGAGGGGGGGTGTTAGTGTCTTTTTCCAATTCTGAAATATATTGTTAGTTGTAAGATTACATAGACATACTCATCTCTAAAGATATGATAACTATCCTTTTCTAATGTTGAGCATTTCTCATTGTATATTGAATATAATGAAAATTGTCCTTTGCTAATATTGATCCTTTCTCATTGTATATTGAATATAACAGATATACAAATCTGTATTTTATATGGTTATTTCCTTATATGGAGTCTAGACTCATTTAGATCCAGGTTAAACCTGAATTTCTACATTTCAATCTCACTATATTACAGTGAGGTTTCTTCACATATGTCTTTTCAAAATTCTCAATCTAATAGAAACTCCAATTATGCCACTTTTATAACTCCTGCCTTAATTAATTTATACAGGCTGTGAATGAGTCCAAATTACAACCAGAAATTTAGTTTTCATTTACAAATAGGCCTGTGACACCTAGACATCAAAGGGTGTGGTATATTTACTCCCTCCGTTGAAGTGTTTTCTTACAATATAAATGTCTTATGACATCATTTTCTATAAATATTATAATATAGGTATTATAGTCTATTAACAAATATTTTCCACAAAAATGATTTCAGCTCCATGCTCCAATCCGTGAGCTAATAAATGTGGAAATCGAAGAAAATGTGGGCATGCGACTTCATAAGCATGGCCCCATCAATGTTTCATATATTAATCCATGTTAAAATGGCGGACCCCACAATTCATGAATTCTCCTACTAGGTAGCGGCCCCCTCCACATAATAGTGTAATATATCTTCCATTCATGGGTTGTGGTTGCAAGTGGGGGGATGACATATTCAAGTGTCTTAGGTATGAGGGAAAGAAATGGTGGCAGGCAAAGATGGGGTTGTAGGAAGTTCGAGAAAGAAGTTGAAGATGTGGAGGTTTTAATGAATCTATTAATGACAGGGTTCAACTAGTTAGAAATTGGTTAGTGCATTGATTTATAAACTAACTTGAGAAGCTTGGTGGTGATCTCGAAAACTCACCATTAAATATAGTTTTTAAGATTTAACCTGGAAACTCGGGTCCAGTGTGATGTTTCTCCTGCAAAGGACCGAAGGGACCAGAAGGTGGGAGGAGGTTATTGGGAGTTGAAGCTTCTGGATGGAAGCTAAGGTCGACGCCTTGATGGGTGCAGAGGATGAGGTACTTTGGAAGAGTGTTAGACCTTTCACATTGGGTGAAGAGTTAAGGACATTAGTTGGAGGGGGGAATTTTAAGGTGAACAATTTAGTTTACAATACAGTGACATGGGTTGATATAAGCTTTATGCTAGATACAAAATACCCTATAGACCCTTCGCCCTACTCTAGAGGCACACAGTTTCGGAAAGAATCTCTACCACAGTTTCCAATAGGTTGTTGGGCCTTTACTGGAATATTTTCACCACCAAGAAGATTAGGAAGCGATTGTAGGTTTCAAGGAGGAAAGGGACTAGTGACAAGGTCATGGAAACCATAAAAAACAAAGTGTTGAATGGTTCTAGGGGGTGACATCAGGCTGGAAGAGTCATGCAACTTGGCTCTTTGCGCGTTGGTTGGGAGTCTCTCTTACATAACTATGAGTAGAAAGATCTTACTAGAGTGGGTGAGTTCTACATGGGCTCCTTTATTGGGTTACTCACAGGAACTAGTTACACGAACCAGGGGCTTGTTCGGTTTCATATTTAAGTCTCTTGAAGACACTGTGACAATTTTAGATAAGACGTGGGTTGTAGATGGTGGGAGCCTCATTTTAAAGAGGTGGAGGGTCAGTTTTGACCCGAAAAATGACTATTTTCAGTGGTGACACCTTTTGGGTTATGCTTCCCAGTCTCCCCCTGCAAATATGGAATGCCAAATCACTTGTTGACATTGGAAACGAGATAGGTTGTTACATTATGGTGGATGAGGAAGCCCTCAAAGGGTTTGATAAACAAATTGGGAAGGTCCTAGTTGAGATTGATATTCACAGTGGTTTGCGGGAGTCCATTTACATAGAGTGGAGGGGGAGGTTCATTGGACAAAAAATGGATTATCTTAGCATTCCTTTCAAATGATCCTTCTATCAAAAAATGGGGCATCTATGAAATAATTGTCATGGGTTCGAGGAGGAAGAGGAATATGAAGCATAAATTCTTAGAAAAGTGACTCTCTGTGAGTCATCGGGGGTGGAATCTTCCTAGAATGGGTAGAACGAACCAGATGAGGAGGTTGTTGTGATGTCACCTGTGAATGTCACTGTCGCGGGTAAGTTAAAAAAAAAAATCACTGTCTTTTACAAATCTGTAATGACTTTGGAACTTGATACGCTAAATCTAGCCTCCAACCCACCCATTGAAGTTCATGTTGTTTCTCCTACAATTGAAGGGCTCATCACTGACCTAGGGGGGTTCATCCACCTAGGACAGACAACACTTATCTGGATATCGGGAAGGGGGATATCAATACTACCTGTGTTGAGGACAAATGGGGTGAGTAGCACCTATCCACTGAGACTATTGGGTGGAAATGGGATGTACAGGGAGGTAGGGTTCCATACATTGGGGGTAGTTCTTTGGGAGCGATCCTCAACTCACTAGTCCCATCATACCAAGGATCCTTGACTCCTACTCCACTTCCCATTTTTCAGGGTCGAGTTGAGATTTTTCAAGAGGGGCACACTAGCGCTGATGTTTCAAGGGGCGACGTTGAGGATGTAGCAGGGAATGATGGCTCCTAGTCAAGGGGTTTAGGCCATGATTTCTCCCCCCTTAAAAATAGAAGTGCTTGTAAGAAATTATTGGCGAGTGCTTCCAGTACACCACTCCAAGACTTTCACAACAGTTATGAACATGGGGTGCTTAGAGGCATGAAATCCCTAGCCAAGGAAACATCATGATACTTATATCCCTAAATATTAGGGGAGTGGGAGGGGCTCTGAAGTTGGCATTCCTCTGTAGATTACTTTCGAGGACCTTACCTGATATATTGTTTTTCCAAGAAACCCTGGTTGATGAAAATAAAGATAGATTTTTTGTGAGTTCTTTACAATGAAAGTGGTTGGTTTGTGCAATGAACTCTGTTGGTAGATATCGGGATTTCCTTGTGGCATGGGATCCTAACAAATTAAACCTTGTTCATTTTTTTATTTTTGGTGGTATTATGTTAACAAGTTCTTTCATTGAGGGTAATTGACAGGTTACCTTCCTAAGTTGTTACGGGTCGTGTTTAGAGAAAATTTTTTTGGGGGATAAATTGGTTAGCAGTGGCATGATGGCTTACAAAAACATGATAGTAGTTGGAGATATAAACTTGACAATCAGTGATGAATATATTTCGGGAGGCACATCTATACTAGACCTGTTAGCGGGGTACTTCAAAGGCATGCTCCAAGGAAGTGGTTTGGTCGATATTGTTCCCAATGATGTAGTGCCAACTTCATGTAATGGCATAGGCGGGACAGATGAAATCACAAAAATATTAGATTGGATTATTATGTAGGAGGATGTGGTCACTTCTGTAGGTAGACACAGGTCGTGGGTGGATTATCCATACATGTTAGACCATGCTCCAATTTTTTTACAGGTCAACTACAGACCTCATTATAATGCATATCCTTTCAATATGAAATCCACATGGCTGCAGGAAGGGGGAGTTTAGACATATAGTGCAAGAGGTGTGCATATATATGGACTACATGGATGAACCATCTGCTCAAAGAAGGTTAGTTTAGAAATTAAAAAAGATAAAAAAAAATAGAGTAAAAGCATGGGCAAAAGAACAAAAGAAACTGAAACACTTGAAGACTGATAAAATTGAGAAGTATTTATAGGATTACTATAGGGAAAAAGCACAAAGGCAAGACCTAACTGTTATTGAAATTCATATAAAATAGTTATAGGTATAACGAAATAAGCTCCTACATGCGGATGGGTAAATGTGGAGATATAAGAGCAGAGCGATTTGGCTATAGAAAGGAGAGAAAAAAAAAAAAAATCACCCTTTCGCTAGCCACATGAGGAATAGGAAAACTATCTAGGAGATACAGGATGGCAATAACACTTCACACATAAGACAAGAGGCCCTTATGACTGAAGCGGTGAGATACTTCAAAGAGTTCTACGTAGACACGTGAAAAAACATGATTATTGAACAATTTAGCACAGTCTGACAATACCCTCGCATTGTTGATGAGGTGGATTGTCATTTACTTGAAAACCCTTATTCCAAAGTTGAAATCCTAGCTATCCTTAATGGTTTTTCCAAAGACAATATTTTGAGGCCAGATGCATGGATGGTAAAATTATTTTTATCTTCTTTGACCTGGATGGAGACGACCTTCTTGAGGCAGTGGAGGAATCAAGGAGAAGTGGAGAGGTTAATAGGTCCCTAAACTCAAATTTCTTGGTACTCATTCCAAAAGTAAAAAATCCCTCCACCTTCAGTGACTTCAAAACTATATCCCTTTGTAATCTAATTTATAAAATAATTTTGAAACTCATAACTTCCAGGATTAAGCCGATCCTTTCTTGGTTTCTTTCAGGGGAGCAGTTGGGGTTCCTAAAAGGAAGACACATTATGTACGTGGTAGAAACTTCTAAGGAATGTCTCCATATTATCAAGGTGAAAAAGTTGAAGGCCATCATTTTAAAGCTTGACTTGCAGAAGGATTATGACGATGTAAATTGGGATCTTCTTAGGATGATTCTCCTTCAATCGGGCTTTGGACTTATGATAACAAATTGGATTATGAGTAGTATTAGTTCAACTTCCTTTGCAGTTATAATTAATGGAAGGAATACACCTTTCTTCCAGAGTGGGAGAAGGTTAAGAAAAGGTTGTCCCTTGTCCTCTTTTCTCTTCATTTTAGTGATGGAAGGACTTAGTCTTATCCTTAAGTAGGCACAGTTTGAAAGGAAAATTTCAGGAGTCAAGGTATCAAGGTTGATTAAGACTCTTAATAATTTTTTTGTGGATGATGTTCTCATCATGGAAAGTGCTTATGTTCAAGAATGGAAGGTGATTGATTCCATTCATTTATCCTTTTTTCATTTCTTGGGCTTGATCATAAACCCACACAAGTCTACATTACATGTTTCAGGGGTCCAACAGAAAGAATTAATCTAGTATAAGGCAATATTCCCCTACAAAGTTGCAAACTTATCTGTATGTTTTAGGTATCTCGAATTTTATCTCAAGCCCACAAGTTACAAGGTTGAAGACTGGCGTTGGATTATCACAAAGTTTGAGAAAAGGATCGATCTGTGGTGTCATAGGTGACTCTCGCTAGGAGGAAAATATGTTCTTCTAATGTCGGTGATCGAGATTTTGCTTGTTTATTGGTTTTCAGTAGCCAATATTCTTGTTTCTATTCTTAATAGGATTAGGCAGTTAATGTACAATTTATTATGGTCTAGTAGTGGGGCAAGGGAGTGCCTACATCTTTGCAAGTGGCAGAATATTGCTAAACCCAAGTCCTTTGGAGGTTGGAGAGTCAGGAACATACATATATTTGGCAGAGTGCTGGTGGAAAATACCTTGCGGCATTGTTTATTGAAGGAAGGAATTTGGCATAAGGTAATTAAGGATAAATATCGTCCCTTTTTTTATGTGGTAACTTGGTTGAAAGGTGACCTGCTTGGGACTCTAAACGCCTCTGACACTTAGAGGAATCCGGTCAAGTATTTGGATTTAATTACACACCACTGAGATGGAGCCCTAGTTCAAGTCATTTGGTTCTCATTGGAAAGGATGCACTACTACATATGGGCAAATTATTCCACGAAATTTTTCCACGTTTCCATTATTTTCATGTTTTTTTTTTAAATTGGGCGGGATTTTCATCTCTACTACCAAGAAAGTTCATTTCTATTTCCATGAATAGGTTTTTTAAATTCTGAGGTATTTTCGTCTCTATTGCCACGAAAGTTCATCACTATTTCCACAAATATTTTGCCTATCTCAAAAAGCATCTGCTAACGGCTAGTTGACTAGTCGATCTATATATACTTGACTTTAAGAGACCTTGTGACACAATTGCTATAGTTGCAACACTATTCGTGGATTTTGTTTGAGATGTTTATTTTTTCCGTCACCCACCGGTTGAACAAATCCAATTCTCGATCTACATAGCTCGGATTTTGAACTTGCAAGGTTAGTATGTTTTTTTATTTATGCACTCATTTAACTTGTAAATTTTTGTTCAAATGAAATTTCATGTAGATTGTTTTTTCTTTGATAATATATTATATGTGCAGTACCATATTTCATGTCATTGGTTTTTGGATCTAGTTATTATATTCTATGGAAATTCATGTGAAATGTCAAGAAAAATATTTTCCAAAAAATTATTTTAAGAAAAGGGAAAATCACTCCATCAATAAGTCAATTCAAACATTAAAAATGGATGTCATTATCAATCTAGATTAATTTGAGCCTACAATTCCTTATGTAAATTTAATCCTTATTACAAAACCACCAACTCATAACAACTTTACCGGTTGGACTAATGTTTGAAATAGAAAGTGGAAAAAAAATCCTCTTAGGTCTAATTCTATCCCTTAGAGACCTTGTTATCTCTCTAACTTTTTTGTTTCTATGATGTTGTTCCGATATATATTAATGTCATATTTATAGTCAAGTATTAGGTTAGGTTAGTCATATAACATTGTATTCTTATGTGATGTTGTTTCTCTCAATTTTTTTAATCACACACAATTCTAGATGTAGTGATTAACTCTAGTTTGTAGTTGATGTAACTTGTTTATACACTATTAATGAGTAGCTAAAATATAAAAATGTCATGGCAAAATCTACGATAACATGATGAAATCTACTAGTCAGACAATGAAAAATGAGAACATGCCAAAGTGTCTTAGAAAATAAAACTATGACCACTATAAATAGCGTAAAATTGTGACCATTGTATGTAGCTGCAAATCAACACGTCATAATTTAAACCAACTCAACCCAATTGTGGATGACAATTGGTTGGCATTCCTTTTTTAGTGGTGAATTTCAAAGATTGACATTTTCTCTACAAAACAACTTAGAGGCTAGTGTATGGTGTCGAGTGATTCAAGTTTGAGAAATTTTGACCACTTTTGTTAAATGGTGTGTAATTATTTTCCATGGTGATTCAGTACACACTACTCTAAAGTACAAATTGAAGCATATCAATCTTAATAGTTAATCTATAATAAAAATAAAAGCATGTGAAAATGTCTTAGAAGAAATAATTGCGAGGATTGTAGGTCACTGTAAATAAGCATATCATAATAGAAAGGAGTAGCTAAAATATCACGAAGGAGTATCTAAAATATAAAAATTTGACAACTTACTATTTGGTATGGTGTAGGTAAGACAATTACTTATTAGTACAAGGATTTGTCACTATGAACGAAAATGACAGGAAGCTTGCTCGGTTAAGATCAACATTGTTAGCACTCTGTAATTTGCCCAAGGCTGTGATGGCAGTCACAGAGGCAACATCAAAACCACTTCGAGTCTTGGATCTAGCCCTCCAAGACTCAGAGAGGGATCTCTTCGTCAAATTTAGATTTGTTTGAAATAGGATATTAGGCTAGCTATGGAGAATAGGATAAGTTTCTGAGTTGGATAGGTGCAGTGAAGAGGAACCATGGGCAATGGAGTCACAATATGAGATTTAGTCAAAAAACAAATCCTACAGACAGCCTTACAGAGCAAGGTAGGCAAATCACTGGATTCTTCGTAAGATTGGGGTATGGAAGAGGAGGAAAATTGTTAAGAGGTCAAGTTAAAGACAGAGCAGTAAAGAATTTTTCGTTTAACCTTTAGTGGAAAACATTGACATTGCTTTAAACTGGGAACAAGGTGTTTTTACACAAATCCTGATCTTAAATCTCTTTGAAACAATGGAGAAGAAAAACATGTATGATAACAAAGGAAAACAACATCACAATGAGAAAAAACTTCACCAATGAATTTGACACAAGAATCCTGTAACTGTTGCGACTGCATTATTTGAATTGATAAAAAATACAGTTGGCTCTATGAGCTCTGATACGAGATTTAAATCATGGTCCCTGACTGATCAACCCTTTTACATTAAAAATAATCTCTATAAATAAGAGAGGTCTCTCCATAAGTTTTGGAAGTTGGATTCAACCACCTTGGCCAAAAATAGCCAAAATCCCACAAAATCTGGAACTGTCTACCATGAAAGATGGGCCTAATTTCTGCAAAAAAAGGGGTCCGAACAGACATTTGTTTCTCTTTGATGCTGACACCTAGGAAAAAAAAAATATTTTATTGTATATGGGCATGTGCTGGACAAAAAACTCCTTCAATTTCACCAAATTCACCTCCAGCTAGCCGTAACAGCTGGTGCAAGATAGGGACTGTAACAGAAAAACCGAAAATACGAAAAAAAGAGGCTAACAGACAACTTCGATTCTCCCTGCTCATGGCACCTGTGAAAAAACTGAGAGAGGTTTTTTTTCTTCATCCTGTTATGGAGAAAAAACTCTCTTGGTTTCTTAAAATTCATTTTCATTTTCCCAGAAACAGCCTCGGACGAAGACATGCTAAACAGGCGAAAATAGGTGAAAAATGAGAAAAGCGGTTTTTTTGGGGATGGGTTGTATTCCGGACCCCCCTTGAGGTGGTAAACAATTTTTTTTTGAGGGGGTCCGTTGGCATGTGGGGGCGACACCTGTCCGGGGGGTGGTTTTTAGAAACTACCATTCCAGACCCCCCCCTCTCGTTAAGTTTCGGATAGTGAGGGGGGGTCCGCAATTTTTAATGGCCGTTGATTTAAATGTTTGATGTGAATGAGTGTACGGGGTATTTGGGTGGGTAGACTTAGGGTAGTGTAGTTTTTATTTTTTTTTAGTTTTTGTTTTTAATATTATTTTATTATATGTTTTATTACGTTTTATTTTATGTTTATTTTATGTATTTTATATGTGTTTTTTATATATGTTTTGTGTTTGTTTTAATTTTTGTTTTTAACATATGTTTTTGTATTATTAATTATTATGTTTTTTATTATATTTTAATTGTTTTATTGCTTTTTTTTTATTTTGTTTTATTTAATGTTTAATATATGTATTTTTATATTGTTTTTTAATCAATTTAAATTAATCAAACTTTAACCTAATTACTAACTTAGATAATTAACTTAATTATTTATTAATTAATTAATTATTAACTAGTTAGTTATCAGCTAGTTTAACCAATTCTAACTATACTAACATTATTATTTAATCTAATTAATTTATTGTTCTTTGTGTTTGTCCTAATTTTGATTATTCATGGATGGGTGATGGGTGAGAGGTAGTCAACGGGGAAAAAGGACAAGGGAGTGAGGGCGCAACGTGGATGAAGGATGCAACAGGGTGATGGGGGAGCGAGCGAAATGAATGGAGGGGAGAAACGTGATCAACTGAGCTAGACTTCGTCATCACGAGAGAAAACACCAAATCAACAGTCGAAGAATCGATTTACGTATTATTATAGGTCCCCAACAAGCATTATAGGCAGGGGGCGATGGAAAATGTTATTTCCCTTGCTATGATTGCAGGGGATTGAAAAGAAAAAGACTTTTAATAACAACAGTTGAAATACATTGTAGGGAGAAGGGGCACGTTGAAGGGGGTTATTAATATCATCCCTTGGTAGAGGATTCAATATTTAATGTATTCTCTGTGATAGTCATCATGTCATTAATTTTAGTAATATTTCTCATCAGGATTTTTATATTTTCTATACACACTAACTTTTCTACGTTGTTTTTAAATATATAGACGATGCCCCCAAAATGTCGACCTCTAGAGAGTTATTTTACAAGTACTAGAAGAAATACTCCTTTACAGGGTGATGAACTTCGATATCAAAATATCGAAGTTGTTGATCAAGTTATTAATGATGATATGGATGGAGATAACGTTAGTGATTCAAATCAGGAAGATGGGATACATAGATTGATCCAAGACACATTTTCTCCAATGGATGAGGACAACCAGGATGATAGTCATGATGTCGATCCTCTACTTGAGAAGTCATGTCAACCTCTTTATGAAGGCTCAACAAGAAATATTTTATCTTGTAACATCCCGTTCTGGCGCACTGAGAGAACTTATTATTTGAGGACACTTGCTCACAAGTGATCTGGACTTTTCTGATATTAATACATTTATGCTTGATTATGATGCATTATGATAGACGACATGATGTTTTACTACTTGATGTGGACAGGTGCTACTGACTCAGTTTTGTTGAGTGTGTAGGTTTTTGGACCTTGAGGGTGCAGAGGCATCGATGGAACCCCTTGGAATCCGGATTGAGTCAGGGAGTGTGCTATTTGGGTTGATTTATTTACCATGATATTTTATTTATTTGATGATATGTTGTTGACATGTTCTGACATGATGATTGATGATGCAGGCTGACGAAAGCTTGCCGAACAGACTCACATATGGAGTAAAGGGGCCACACACGATTTCCATAGAGATTGAGGGAGAGGTGTGGACAACAGCCCTGCCACAGCCTACTAGCACTCCCACCGTGGCTCGAACTGTAGGTTAATGATTACCTAGTTCGAGAGGATCCACGATGCCGTGAGGGCAGACTGGGACAGTCGCTCAGGATGATTCTAAGGGGTACGCAATAAGGCGGGGGCCTTATTCCTTAGAGCCTTTATTCTCCCACAAGTTCACCTAGCAGAGTGTTGACTCCAGGGGTTATAGATGTCTACCAATCAGTCAAGTCGGTGAGTGGCACCCTTGGAGCACGTGGTGCATCCTGAAGGGCACGTCGTACAACAGAAGCAAGCGAGGCGAGTGGCACCCTTGGAGCACGTAGTGCATCCTGAAGGGCACGTCACATTGATGATGATGATGAGACAACCTAGATGACCCTAAGACCTTAACACCTTAAGAAATTCTCAAAACGACTCCCCTAATGAATTGTCGCCCAATTCAAATCTAAACCTAAATTTAAAACATCTCTAAGATAAAATTTGTTTAGCCTTAAGAAAGGACCCTACAAAAAAATAAACATAATGATGCTAACCAAAACCCTCCTAAGTATTAGTTAAAGTCTTCTTAAATTAGGGGGGGGTAAAGTAATGAGGGAGATAAATTAATTGAAACCCATGGTTTTTAAATTATAAGGAAGAAATAAAATTATTAAAGTGTGGGAGTATAAAAGTTAGGATTTTAGAAATATAATGAAAAGATTAATAAGCGCATTTATCATTTTGGGTTTTAGAGAAAATAGAAAGGAACAAATAATAGAAATAAGGAAACTTGTAATAAAGGAAACTTAATAAAGGAAAGTAGGGGACATAGGGTAAAAAGCAAAAAGGAATCAACAATTAAGGACTTACTAAAATGAACTAAATTTAGCAACTTCATTTTAGGGAAAGTTATTAAAAGCATGTAAGGGGATCTAGGAACACCTAGGAGTAATTTTAGGAGTGACTCTAGGTGGGTGAGGGAAATGAGTCTTTTAAAATTTTTAAAGAAAATAATTTTGGAGAAACGTGGGGGATGAGTGACACTTGGACGGTAGAGAATTTTTTAGAGGATTGTCTTTAAAACTTAAATTAATAGGATTTAAGGAAAGTAGGTGGGTCTCAAATTTCTATAAAAGAAGGGGAAGATGAGGAAGAAGGGGATGAACAGTTAGTGTAACGGTACGCTACCGGATTGTGGCTTGACTGATTGCTTGTGAGGAGTTGGGATTTTCTCAGTTCAGATTGGAGTGGTAGCTTAGCCTTGCGAGGTGATCTAAGAAGCTAGACTTATCGTCTGGAAATTGTGTGGCCCCTTTGCGACTCGGAGGGCTAAGGGGGAAGCAGAGTACCCCTAGCAATTGGATGGGAGGTACCGGTGAGGTCTCGATGGTCAGCGAGCGGGAGCAGCATGGAGCACCAGCGGGATAGCTCGGAACGCGGGAGTCATTGGAGGCAGGTGAGAAGGCAACGGTATGATATTTAGTTGTAGGAGTAGAATGCATGTTTATTTAATTCATCAATTAACTTTTCTTGTGTTGTAAAAGCATTGACTCAACGATTGATCGCTGTAATGGTTTTTTTTCCTGCAAATTGTGTTGATTGCCGGAATAGTTTTCTCCTAAATTTTTGTCTGCACAACAATAATGACTGAACTCTGTATAAGCCTAAATCCCTTCGTTAATGCCTATAATACTTGGGACGGTGTTCTGTTTGGGGTTCTACTTGTCAGGATTGGGACCTTCATGCCTCTGTGTACTCTTCGCGTTGTATCCTTCCTAGATGTAATAACTTCGCCCTGCAACCTGATTCCAAAACTCGTTCCCTTCTCCTCTTTCAATAATAGCTAGATTGCGAACTGTTATAGTTCCTACAGTAAATAGGTAAATTTCCGAACTGACACAGCAATGGAATTTTAGATAAGGGACCCGAACTGGTATGGTTCTATCAATATTTAGATAAACTTAGAACTGGCACAGTACTGGCATTTTAGACCAAAAAAATTCGATCTAATATTGTTCTTACTACAAACAAATAAATTTACGAACCAGTACAGCATGGGCATTGTAGATAACGAAGTTTCGAACTGAATTGTTCAGGAAATAAATAGACAAATCGTGAAATGGTACGAAATTGGCATTCTGGTTAAGGAATTTCGAACTGGTATTGGTCTGTCAGAAATTAGAGGAATGTTTGAGCTGGTAGTATATTGCAATTTGATAGATAAAGAAATTTTGGGTCTGGTCCTTTCACTGGACTTCGATCCTAGCTATGGCAAAGCTGGAATGCGTTTAAAACCACTTCGTCATTCTCTAAACTCCGATCCACACACCCAGCATTGGTGTTCAACCCTTACATTGCCCCTGCTAGACCATGTCAAGTTGCAGGCTATTTCGCCTCTGTACTGTGATCTTTTTCCCCTTCCCGCCTCTGCAAGTTGCGCGAGGTATGGTGGAGATAGGGATTCTCTAACCACGGCCCATTGAGGTGACATTCTTGCATGCGCATTCGTCGCCCTTTTAGTCTGGTCCATGCCCTCCACTGCAACTGGTTTAGTTGACTCTGCATAAAAGTGTTAGTAAGTTAAGGCATTGATTGGGTAGCGTAGATCCAGAGAGGTAAACCATTAACCTACCATTTGCAATTTGTTTAATATTAAAAGAATGATAATTCTGGGAGGGACTGTTATTGCAACAATGAACGTTGTGGGGTTAGCGTGGATACAGGCTGGTAATGTTTATATTTATTATTCATTATTGTGGGTTGGAAATCGAAATCAGACAGCTTAAAGGATATATAATAATCATTACTTTACCGGCTGGTTATTATCCTTGCTAATGGTCAATCGTTATTTTTATCATTTCATTATTGTTGGTTTCAAAATCGAATTCTGACAGCTTAAAGGAATTATCCTAATCATTACTTCCCAGGTTGCTATTATCCTTATTACTGTTATTGTTCTGTTATTAACATTTCGTCATTGTTGGTTTAATAATCAAATGGTGATAATAGAATTATCATAATCCTTACCTTCCAAGTTGTCATTTTCCTTATTATATTAAATTGTTACTTTATTATTAGTTCGTCCTCGGCCATTCAAAATTTTACTGACAAATTTAGTTCAACGAAGGAAGAAGAAAAAAATATATATATTTTTGCTAGCATGAATGAATATTACCGTAACTCCTTATAAATCCCAATATCACCAGTACTTTAGTTAGCATTGGTACAATGAAAGTAATGGCCTACAACTAGGTTGGGTTAAAATTCAATGGCCCAACTAGAATTTAGGCAATTATTAAACCTGGTACTTTATTTTCAATTAAATTCCATGCTACTTTATTTTCATGCTAATTCAACGGTAAATAATAATAATAGATTGTAATGTCTTGTCATTTAATTTCCATGCCACTTTATTTCCATGCTAATTTTCATTATAAATGTGTTTTAGAATATAAGGGTGAGGATGTGGTTATGTTATGCTAAGATCAGTGTAGTGCCATTTGATAACATAAAAATGTAATGATATTGTTATTTTAAGTTGAAAGATATTTGATAATATGCCTTTTAATTTTAATGTTGATGTTATTTTAAGTTGCAAGGTTATTATAATGAGAGGTAATGGCACAGACGGTAATTTAGTGTTGTTGTAATATGCATAGAGAAATTTCATTAAAATACATTGTTGGAGAGGTGTAAGGGTAGTACGTTATTGGATTATAAAATGCGAATCTAAGGTTGGTGTCGACGAATTGATCGGTAATTTGTTGTCATTTAATTGCGAGTTATTGTAAAATAAGAGGATGCGCAAGTTAATTTATTGTAAGGTTATTGAAGTCTCGTTGTTAGTGACGACACTTAAATGTAAGGTTCTGGAAACTGAGAACAATCCTTTATTATGATTCAGGAAGAGGGGGATTGAATTAATTAAATGTACCTTAATTTAAGGATTGGGATGGTAACTCGTCAAGCTTAGAAGTTAAACAGAACTCTTGGGTCTATAACTAATGTCCTTTGAGTCTTAGATAAATGCCCCGTCGTATAATTGATTGGATGCTCATTTAATTATTGTTGTGCTTGGATGTATGATTTTCTTGGTGTGGTCGGTAACTATTGTCCCTTGAGTCATTTTCAGTGCCCGGTCATAATAACAGTTGTTGTAATCTGAGTCCGGGTCTTGTGCCTTCCGTAGTAGGCGTGGCTTCTCTTTTGTCTATGGTTGTGCTGGGTTGTAATAATTGGTTGATTGGACTGTTGTGTCGGGCGGGACGTAGACACTCCCAGGTAGCCTTAGTATATAAGTCTGTGTGTGATTTTCCATGTATAGAATCCAGTGCTGTATCAAGAGTCTCAGGCCCTTTAAAGGCAGGGTTTCCACTCTTGCGACACACCTGACGGAGATTACTAGTTTCTGCCTGAGAAGTCGGCCAAGAGCCTATATGACATTCTCTCTCTCCAGAGAAGAGGACTAATATTAAACACACTACTTTTCTGTGCAGAAATAGTAATCTCTACTACTATGGATTCTTCCGTCTGTGACTGTACTATACATAACACCTTGTGTCATTTTCTTCTTACAGTTGCTAGTTGTACGCCCCATGTCTAGGGACGTTTATTGCTTGTTCTTACTGTTGTATGTCATATGTCGTCTTGTTGTGTTCGTCTTGCTTGCGGCTTGTTCATAGTCGGGTTACTAGTTTCTTCCTGAGCAGTCAGCCAGGAGCCTATCTGATCTTCTCTCTCTCCGGAGCAGAGGACTAAGATTAAACACCCTGCTTTCCTGTGCAAAAATAGTAAAATCTACTGTTATGGATTCTTCCTTATTTCTATGTCGTTTATATGATTGCAGTTACATGTGGTGTGCCTTATGTTCTCTTGTTATGATCATCGTGGTTGCATCTTGTTAGTCGTTGGGCGGGGACATAGAGTCAAGTGTGTCTGTTTCCTCTTTACACACGCGCACACACCTAAAAAAAAAAAAAAAAATTGCACCTGTTATAGAGATGTTGTTGTAACAAGAAGGACGTTACATATTTGTTATATTGTTGTTGGTGAACTTGAAGGTTTTGAATGGTTTATAAAACACATGCCTCACACATATACTAAGGTATTTAATTTGTTAATTATTTATGCCTGCATGTTCACAAATACTTAAAAGGTTAAATTTTTTCCTATATTGCTATTGTTTTCTAATTTGTAAATTAGTATGGATGCGATATTGATGATTAATATTATTTAAATTGACTTATTGTTTTGAATTTTTTAGATTGTTAGGTGAATTTATATTACCTACGTCAAATATGTTTCCACGCACATATCAAGAAATATCTTTGATTATGAAATAAATTGGAATGGACTATTAGGATATTGATGCATGTACTAATGATCATATCATATACTATGGACAATATGCATTATAAAATGAATTCCCATAATTTCAAATAAGTAGATATCGAATCGATAAAGCATCAAAGAAGGTGCCTCACAAAGTTCTTCGTTATATTCCGATAATTCCACATTTCCAGCGGTTTTTCAGGTGCCAAAGTATATCATAGTTTATGGATTTCCATGCAAAGAACAGAAGTTGACACGATGTTCTTCGAATGCCTGCAGATGGTTATGCATTGAAGTACATCGAATAAAAGTGGCCAATTTTTAAAGAAGAACCTCGCAATCTTAGACTTTCGTTGGCAACTAATGGTGTCAATCCATTTGGAGAGCTTCGTTCTACATACTCAGTGTGGCATGTTTTTTTTATAAACAATAACCTTCCTCCTTTTATGTCGATCAAGAGAGAGCACAGAGCACACAATGTTGGGAATGATTGTTCCAAGTATTTAATTATGTTTTATTTTCTTTAAAGTATGACAAAATATTTCATTTCTTTGTTCCGTGCATGGTAATTATTTCTTTTATATATAACGACATCTAGATAAGTATAATTAATCAGGCAGTATGTTGAACCAATTAGGTAAGTACCAGGTTAAAGATATGAACATATATATTGAGCCTCTTATTGATGAGTTTTTGAAGTTATGGATTGGCGTCACTATGTATGACATCTCTAGACCAATAGGGAAAAAACGATTTCAATTCCATGGAATACTATCATGGACAATTTATGATGCTCTCAGGTTAACACATTTTTGTGGTATATTGTTACTTTGTTTTTTGATTTAATATATATTTATTGAAAATATCATGCATTATTTTAAATTGTAACTCTAATTCACTACATTAATTCATATATCTTGTAGGTATTCAAACAAAGGGTAAATTTGCTTGCCCAGATTGTGGTCCCAGGATAAAATCTTGTCATTCAAGAAGTTTAGGAAAGGAAGTGTTTGATGAGTATAGGCACTTTCTGCCTAAGAACCATAGTTATTGAACTACAGACAAAGAAAAATTCAATGGTAAAGAAGAGAATGGAAAAAAACCACGAAGAATGACACCTTGCCTATGGAAGTTGGAATATATTAGAAATCGTCAAGGTATGTAAATTATTTATGTATGACATATTATATAAATCTTTGGTTAATTTCATTAGCATTAATTTCATTTTGTTTGATTAATTAGTGTTAGTTTCAATTTGTTGATGTTTCATGAATGTCGTTAAGGCACGAATGGGCTTCCACGAGGAATGAAAAGTTACCTGATGCAATTCAATAGATTTCCATACTACGAGAACCTACAAATAGTTCATTTGTTTGATACACTGCATATCGGGAAGAACATAACAGAATTGTTATGGAGCATATTAGATGGAAGGACTAACAAAGAGAGAATTGGAAATATTTGTTATGACATCTAGGAAGCTAATCACGCATTGCAAACTGTTATTATTAATTCTAATGGCGATGGTCATGAACAAAATACTAGTATTCCTTGGTTATTGATGGGGAAACAAAGCAATATTGTAAAATAGGTCATTCGAAAAATTAGGTTTTCAACAGGGTTTTCGTCAAACATGCAAAATATCTTAACAAAAAAAGGTGATTTGGGTGGGGTTAAAACACATGATTGGCATACATTCATTAAGGTAATTAGTAAGTTATAATATATTTCCTTATTGGTATGCATTTTTTGGAAACAAATAATATTTTTTTGTTTTTTGTTATAGTATGTTCTACCTTTATCCCTCCCAAACGACTTTGACAACAACATAAAACAAATTATTTATGTACTTGGAAAATACATGAGGTAAGTAATGTTTTATAAGGAAAATGTACTTCTTATGTTCTTTGTAGCGGAACTTATTGACATATTATGTTTTATCTGCAAATTTATGTATGCCTTGATATTATTTATTGCATCGACATTTATAGGTGGATATCATCAAAAGAAATCCATAAAGAAGATATAAGGTATTGGAAGAGAGAAATTCCCCGACTAATGTGTCAAATGCAATAGTATCTACCTCCAACATTTTTAAATGCACAAGAACACTACCTCATACACCAAGTTGAAGAGATTGAATTATGTGGACCAGTACACACAAGGTCCATGTGGATGGTGGAGAGGAAGTTGAAGTCATTGAAGGCTTTTGTTAGAAAAAGAGCATGTCTGTAGGGTTCTATGGTTGAGGGATATATGGCATATCAATGAATGGTGTATATTAGTCAATATCTACATAAATTAGCAGAAAATATGAATGTGTCTTGCATTGGGCATCTCGACTCCATCAACAAATTTGAAGGGGAGGTCCTATTGGGGAAAGGTAAAATGAGGAATGTGAAAGGTAATTATTAGATGTTGACGTAGATTTAATATATTACACATTTATTTTTCCAATTTTATTTTATCATACTGATTTTTTCCATTTTTTGTTCCTGCATATTGAACTATATTAAATTATTCCTTTATTAACAATAGTTAATTAATGATATTAAATTGTTATTTTATCATATAGTTGCTCGAGAGTGGGATTCTTTACATGTATACATTGCAAACAACCTTGATTGAATGGAGCATTGGATAGAATATACTGAAGAATAATTCGGTAGGTTATCATGGGAATGGATGAGTAAGATGATTAAAACAGTGCATCGTCATCGAGATCGATTTCTTGATCTTACATCAAGGGAATTTGATTTAGCCTTTGGTTTAAAAGATAAATACGAAAGTAAATTTTTTACCCACATTTTCCTAGTTATTTCCCAATTTTTCAATGTATTTGGTTTGTTTAATTTTTTAAATATATATTTACTAAGTCCTATATGAGGTTTATTAATTGGCAATCATTTTTTTACTTGTTGTCCATGTTGTAGTTGAAACATCACAAGGCTATGTGGTGTAATGGTCATAAATTTCATATCAAAATGTTGGATGATAAGATAAAAACCTCGGATTGTGGGATAACTGCAATGTTTAAGGTCACCAACATTTCCTCTAGAAGTGACAGAAATCCAGAAGAAACTGAGAATAGGTACTATGGGCATTTGGAGGATATAATAGACTGTGATTTTAATTCCTTTAAAATAGTTTTGTTTGAGTTTAAATGGTATAGGATACAGATGCATGAATGTGATCATGAAAGAACTATTATTGATCATGATAATGGATTTACCATGGTTAATACAAGGGCATTTAAACTGGGTATACAGCCTTATGTTCTTCCAAGTCAATGTGAGCAAGTATTTTACTCAAAGGTACCTGGTAAAGCAGGTTGGTCATACGTTGTTAGATATGATCCAAGAAAAAGACCAGTAAAGTATAATCATGTAGCCGAGGATGAGGATAATAACGAGGAAGAAGATCGTGATTATGTAGATCAGGAGTAGTGTAACATCCTACTCTGGCACACTTAGAAAACTTATTCTTTGAGGACACTTGCTCACAAGTGATCTAGATTTTTATGATGATAAAACATTTATCCTTGATGATGATGCGTTATGATAGATGACATGATGTTTTACTTATTTGACATAAAATAGGTGCTATTGACTCAATTTTATTGAGTGTGCAGGGTTTTTGACCTTGAGGATGCAGAGGCATCGATGGAACCCCTTGGACTCTGGATTGAGTCAGGGAGTGTGCTATTTGGGTTGATTTATTTACCATGATATTTTAGTTATTTGATGATATGTTGTTGAAATGTTCTGACATGATGGTTGATGATGCACGCTGACGATAGCTTGCAGACCAGACTCACATATGGAGTAAAGAGGCCACACATGATTTCCAGAGAGGTTGAGGGAGAGGTGTGGATAGCAGCCCTGCCACAACCTACTAGCACTCCCGTCGTGGCTCGAACTGTAGGTTAACGATTACCTAGTTCGAAAGGATCCACGATGCTATGAGGGCAGACTGCGACAGTCGCTCACGATGATTCTAAGGGGCACGCAATAAGGTAGGGGCCTTATTCTTAGAGCCCTTAGTCTCCCACAAGTTTACCTGGCAGAGTGCTGACTCCAGGGGTTATAGATGTCTACCAATCAGTCAGGTCAGCGAGTGGCACCCTTGGAGCACATGGTGCATCCTGAAGGGCACGTCGTGCAATAGAGGCAAATGAGGCGTGTGGCACCCTTGGAGCACGTAGTGCGTCCTGAAGGGCATGTCGCATTGATGATGATGATGAGACAACCTAGATGACCCTAAAGACCTTAACACCTGAAGAAATTTTTAAAATGACTCCCCTAATTAATTGTCGCCCAGTTCAAATCTAAACCTAAATTAAAACACCTCTAAGATAAAATTTTGATAAGCCCTAAGAAAAGATCCTACAAAAATAAACATAAGGGCATAAACTAAAACCCACCTAAGTGTTAGTTAAAGTCTTCTTAATTTATGGGGGGGTAAAGTAACGAGGAAGATAAATTAATTGAAACCCATGGTTTTTAAATTTTAAAGAAGAAATAAAATTATTAAAGTGTGGGAGTGTAAAAGTTAGGATTTTAGAAATATAATAAAAAGATTATTAAGCGCATTTATCTTTTTGGGTTTAAGAGAAAAAAAAAAGGAATAAATAATAGAAATAAGGAAACTTGTAATAAAGGAAACTTAATAAAGGAAAGTAAGGGACATAGGGTAAAAAGAAAAAAGGAATCAGCAATTAATAACTTTCTATAATGAACTGAAATGGCAACTTCTTTTAGGGAAAGTTATTAAAAGCATGTGAGGGGATCTAGGAACCCTAGGAGTAATTTTAGGAGCGACTATAGGGGGGTGAGGGAAATGAGTCTTTTTATATTTTTAAAGTAAATAATTTTGGAGAAACGTGGGGGAGGAGTGACACTTGGACGGTAGAGAATTTTTAGAGGATTGTCATTAAAAATTAAATTAATAATGATTTAGGGAAAGTAGGTGGGTCTCAAATTTATATAAAAGAAGGGGAAAAGGAGGAAGAAAGGATGAACGGTTAGCATAACATTACGTTGCCGGATTGTGGCTTGATTGTTTGCTTGTGAGGGGTTGGGAATTTCTCAGCTGTGTTGGAGTGGTAGCTCAGCCTTGGGGACGAGCTGAGAAGCTAGTCTTATCTTTGGATCTTGTGTGGCCCCTTTGCGGCTCGGGGGGCTAAGGGGGAAGCAAAGTACCCCTAGCGATTGGCTGGGAGGTACTGGTGAGGTCTCTACGGTCGGTGAGCAGGAGCGGCACAAAGCGCGGGAAGTGGCACGGAGCACGGGACGTCCTCCGAAGCGAGTGAGAGGCAACTGTATGATTTTATTTCTGGTAGAGTAGACTGCCTAGTTATTCTCTTAGGCAATTATGTTGTATTATTGTAAGATGTTGCTTCAGCTGGTGTGGTTCATTTTTGTATCCTACATCGATATTGTTCTGGAAACCTTTTGTTGGGGTAGATGTTCTGAATCTTCTGTCATTTGTATGCCGAAAATTGTCTGTATTAGTTACCATTGTATTCTGGAAATTATCTGGATGTGCCATCGCTGTATTCAGGAAATGGTCTGAAATTGTTGTCATTTGCATGCCGAAATTGTCTGCATTTGTTATCATTGCATTCTGGAAATTATCTAAAATGGAAATCGTTTTGTATTCTGGAAATGGCTTGTGTATGCTATCATTGTATTCCGAAAATGTGTCTATATTAGTTATCCTTGCATTCTGGAAATTATCTGAAATGGCAAATCGTTTAACCTGGCAGTTCATTTTAGCCCGACAATTCGTTTTATCCCCTGGAAAATAATTTTAACCTGACAATTCATCTTATCTCTAGCATTCCGTCTTACCTTCTGGCAAATCGTTTTAACCTGGCAGTTCGTTTTAATCCTGGCAATTCGTTTTGTCTTCTGGCAACTCTTTTTATCTCTGGCAATTCGTTTTATCTTCTGGCAATGCATTTATGTTGGGCGTTAATGATTTGCATTTTGTCTGCGTTTAGCATCTTTTCTAGTTTATGAATCTTGCCATTTGAGATTTGGATTTCATGTTTGTTAGTTTTTGGTTCACCAATGAATATTGAGATTTGTATTTAATGGTTGTAATTTTTTTTAATTAAGTTTTAAATCAAAGATAACTGTGATAATTACTGTCCGTGGACTCGTATTGAATCATTCAGACCTGCCATTCTCTATAGTTTAACGTAGAGATCCACGATGGACATTTTGCTGGAAAGGAAATAAAACTGTCTATAAAACTTTGACTCAGACCTGCCATTCTCCTTAGTTCAACGCTGAGATCCACGATGGACAATTTGCTAGAAAGGAAATAAAACTGTCTATAAAACTTTGACCAGTGGCTTTGCAAAACCTTCCACAGAGACTACAGTAGAGAAACCATGATTACTTGGTATGTGCACACGATTTGGACTTTCTCTATAACTGTTAATATAATAATAGAGTGAGAATGATCTGGTCATCTAATTTCCATGCTTTTTAATATGAGAAGAATAGATACGGTGATTATGGTGTCGGCCTGACTAGTCTAACCGGGTGGTTGTAGTTGTAGTTCAACCGTGATAATAAGAGTCATGTCAGCGACTGTAATATTTTTATTTCACCCTACGTAAGGGTATTGTCCTTGACAATGAGTATAAATATATATGTTGTCCTTCTAAAATTTGATACCTTTAAATAAGTGTATATATATTTATGTATGGACAGTTTCTAACAGTTGTATATATGGACAGTTACTAACAGTTATATATATGGACAGTTACTAACAGTTATATATTTATTTATGGGAAGTTCTAACAGTTTATATATTGTCTTCTAAAATTTTATATATTTATATAAAATGAGTGTATATATATTTTTATATGGTCAGTTCTAACAATTATATATATGGACAGTTACTAACAGTTATATACTTATTGATGGACAATTTCTAACTGTTTATATATTGTCTTCCTAAAATTTAGATGCCTTTAATGTGACTTTTAGTTATGGTCATCTCTATATATGGACAATTTTTAACCATGATGTCACATTGTTATCTTTAATTGACGTTAATTGTAATATGAGGTTATCTTTATCTATTGATAATGAGTATTGTCTTTTAAGCTTGTCATTTTTAAAGAGACATATCGCTATTTTATACATTGTCTTTCTAAAAGTCGATACCTTTACATGTGACATGTTTAATTATGGTCATTTTTATATAAGGACAGTTTTTAACCCTGATGTCACATGGTTATTTTATTTATGACGTTGATTATAATGATGAGGTTATCCTTCTATATTGACCCTGGGTGTAAAGGTGTTGGTTGCAACATAGTATAGAGTGTAGTTGGGTAGATAACTTACAAGAAGGAATGGCGTAGTTATTATTGCATTATTTAAGAAATTTATGATCTTAAAGGAAGTCGAATTGTGAGATCCTCCTGTTTATTTGAGTGTTTTTATTTAGTAAGGTCATTGTAGATCTTATGGTTGTAGCATATAAGAGGGATTGAAATGTTATGTCATGACATCGGTACCTTGTTGAAGTCTCTTGTCATTGCAATTTGTGTGGAGTAACTTCAGTATAATATATCGCTAAATTATGTAAGGGCAGGGTTAGTTCATTATAAATAAAACGAAAGGTTAGTTCTTTTTAAAATAAAACGAAAGGTTAGAGTTGATATCATTAAAACGTAATAACATTGTCATTTTATTAAAATGGTAAGGATTTTAGTGTTAACGACCTATAAAATGAAGGGTGCCCTGAACTAAGTACCATAAACTTTTAAGATTTAGTAAATGAGGAAAGTTGTTGAATTTAAATTAATCTTGAACTTGGGTGTTCGTTGTCGGAATCCTTCTTGTCGTGCGCCTTCCGTAAAGGACGTAGTCATCCTTCTTGTTTATGTTGTACTTGATAGTATTCAGTTGGTTGCTTGGTCGGTTGTGTCGGGCAAGATATAGACACCTCTTGTAGCTTAGTATATATGTCTGTGTGTATTTCCGGTGTAAGGAATCCAGTGCCGTATCAAGAGTCTCGGGCTGTTTAAAGGCACAGTTTCCACTCTTGCTACACACTCTGAGCCATATCAGCAGTCTCGGGCTATTTCAAGGCAGAGTTTCCACTACTGTGACTCCCTAAAAGATTTATTAGTTTCTGCCTGAGCAGTCGTCCAGGAGCCTGTCTAATCTTCTTTCGAGGAGACATAAGACTAAAAGCCTTTCTTTTCTGTGTAGAAATAGTAAACTCTATTGTTGGATTCTTCCATCTGTGACTGTACTGTACTTAACACCTGGTGTCGTTTTCTGCTTACAGCTGCTAGTTGTACACCTTATGTCTAGGGGTGTTTATTGCTTATTGTCACTGTGATATGTCGGGGTCGTCTTGTTGTGTTCATCTTTCTTGCGTCTTGTTCTAGGTCGGGTTACTAGTTTCTGCCTGAGCAGTCGGCCATGAGCCTGTCTAATCTTCTTTCGAGAAGACATAAGACTAAACGCCCTACTTTCCTGTGCAAAAATAGTAACCCTAACACCATGGATTCTTCCCTCTGTGTTCTTACTGTGCACCCCCAGTATGTCTTAATGTTTGTGTTGTGTGCCTTATGCCTATGGTCGTATATTGTTGCAGTTACTCGTTGTGTGCCTTCAAGTCTTCTTGTGATGAACATCGTGGTTTCGTCTTGTTGGCTGTCGAGTGGCGACATAGAGTCAAGTGTGTTGTTAATTCTTCACGCATGCACACACCTTAAACAAAAAAAAAAAAATTGCACCTGTTTTCAGAGTTGTTGTCGTAATGAGGACGTCGTTACATATTGTATCAGAGCCGGTTCGACCCGCGACTTGGGATTCGCTACGGATTTCGTTGACATGATTGGATTGATTATACTGTTGTTGATCGAGTTGATTGTGTGCATGAAGGTAATCATGGTTAGAGGACCCCATGGAGGCAGATGACGGGGTGCTAGGGGAGGAGGTGTGACGCCTCCAGAAGCATCCACGGCTGAGGGGTCTAACCCCCAGGGAGGCGAGCAGGTTCTCGAACAGGAGCATATCATAGTTGGAGACGTTGTTGGGATGATGAGATCCTTTCAGCGCATGTCCAAGGCATTGATCAACCAATTGGACAGAGACAAGGCCAGGGTGCCGCCACCCACTGAGGTTCCGCCACGCACACTGGCCGTTACAGGTAGCATTCACCATGAACTCGAGAAGTTTAAATTTCCCAAGTTCTTTGGTGCCCCAGACAGCGCAGCTGCTGAGGCATGGTTGGAGAATATGGCGATGTGCTTCGCACTTCATGATTATACCTCCAACATGAAGGTCCGCATGGTGGTATTTCAACTGAAGGGGAGCGCTCTTCTATGGTGGAAGACACTCCTGCCGCAGCTGAACATGGTCGTTGAAGATGTGTCATGGGAACTGTTCGAGGAACAGGTCCAAAAGAGGTATCTCTCAGAGGAATTCATTGAGCGTCAGCTCAATGAGTTCAACGCATTACGACAGGGAGTTCGTACAGTGCCCGAGTATGAGGCACGTTTTATGGAGCTACTCCGGTATGCTCCGCACCTTAACACTGAAAATCTCAAGGTCAACAGGTTCGTGTTTGGCCTTAACAGAAGCTTGCGTGAAAAGGTTAGGATCTTGATGCCTCAAACCTTGCACGACGCTGTCCAAAAGGCCCTCATAGCATAGGAGAAGCTTAACAGCGGGGGTCAGACCAGGACTCCAGTGAGACTTGTAGGGCAGGGTTCATCTGGAATGTCGCAGCACCAGACACCAGTGAGACATGCGCTGGGATATCGTGGCTTCCAGAGGGGATCCACGTTCACTACACCTCAATGACCGCCACCTCAGTAGCGAACACCTTATCGAGGACCACAACACCAACAGTAGCGTTGCCTATAACAACAACAGTTTAGGCCTGTTCAACAGAACAGACCAGGTTTCCAAGCCAGTGGGCCGTCATCTTCTACTTCGGTTACCAGGACGACTGGGCCAAAGAAGGGGTGTTGGACGTGTGGGGAGCCACACTACCAGCGCGACTGTCCGTTGGAGAGGACCAGAGCATCCGGATCAGATGGACCCACTATAGTGGGAGATATGGGCAAGGCCCATCGGATTCATGCAGCAGTGAATAACCGCCAGGCAGAGCACTAGTCAACTGTGCTCGAGACGACAGGTACTGTCGCTGACCAGACACTTAGTATTTTGATAGACCCAGGAGATACTGAGAGTTTCATTTCTGCTGCAGCGCTAAAAAGGATTAAGGTCAAGGCAGTCGAACAGGACGAGTTTAGCTTTGTGGATATGGCTTTGGGAGCCAAACAAAAGGTTGGAGGAAAGGTTACGGGCTGTGCCCTTAAACTGGGAGAGTTTGTCACGAGGGTCAACCTGTACGTCACGATCTTAGGATCTTATGATGTCGTGATCGATATGGATTGGTTGGAAACACATGAGGCGATACTCAACTGTAAGACAAAGAGGTTGAGCTTGGTCGATGATGAAGGACATAGATGAGTGATTGTAGAACGGAACCAGGGAGTATCCCTGAGGTTCGTCTCTTCCTTATAGTTACGGAAGAGTATGCGCAAGGGGTGCAAGCTTTATGCGATCCTTGCCCTAAATGAAAAGGGAGTAGCAGAAGGTCTAGAACACCTTCCAATGGTGAAGGAGTTTGCGGACATGTTTCCAAAGGATTTACTTGGGATGTCGCCGGAAAGAGAATTGGATTTTACCATAGACCTGAAACTGGGGACTGAACCAATAGCAAGAACGCCTTATCGGATGTCGACCTTGGATTTGCAAGAGTTGAAAATGCAACTGAAAGAGTTGCTGGACCTGGGACTGATATGTCCTAGTGTGTTTCCGTGGGGTGCACCGGTTATTTTCATTCGAAAGAAGGATGGATCGTGGAGGCTTTGCATTGACTACCATCAACTGAACAAGGCTACGATCAAGAATCAGTATCCCTTACCAATAATTGATGATCTGTTCAATCAAATGAAGGGTACGATGGTGTTCTCCAAGATCGATTTGCGATCAGGGTATCACCAGTTATGGATCAAGGAGGATGACGTCCCTAAGACCGCTTTTAAGACGAGATTTGGACATTATCAGTTTACTGTTTTACCTTTTGGACTGACAAACGCCCCAGGGGTATCTATGATCTTGATGAACGGGGTGTTCCGTGAGTACTTTGACAAGTTTGTCCAAGTATTCATTGACGATATTATGATCTACTCTCAGACGACAGAGGAGCATGACGAGCACTTGTGCTTGGTACTACAATGTTTATGAGAACACAAATTATATGGAAAGCTGTACAAATGCTCTTTTTATCAATCGAGGATTCACTACTTAGGGCATGTCATCTCCGGTGAAGGTATCGCCATGGATCCAGCCAAGGTTGAGGCTATTATGGAATGGCCTGCGTCGACTAATGTCACAGAAGTGCGTAGTTTTATGGGTTTAGCAGGATACTATCGACGGTTTGTCGAGGGATTTTCAAGGATAGCAAATCTGATCACGGAATTGCAAAAGAAAAACAAGAAGTTTGTTTGGATAGAGAAATGCGCGGAAGCATTTAGGAGGCTTAAGGAGTTGTTGACAATAGTGTTGATACTAAAGGTCCCTGACATGGATGCAGACTTCTTGGTATGCACTGACGTATCCAAGGAAGGGTTAGGTGGAGTCTTGATGAAAGAGGGACGAGTGATTGCTTACATTTCAAGAAAACTAAGAAGCCATGAGGAGAACTATGCGATGCACGATTTGGAGTTACTAGCCATCATATATGCCTTGAAGGTTTGGAGACACTACCTTGTTGGATGAAAATTTGAATTAAAGACTGATCATTGTGGACTACAACACATTTTTACGCAAAGCAACCTGAACACGCAACAACGGCGTTGGTCGGAATTGCTTAGCGAGTACAACTTCGAGATTACTTACATAAAGGGAACAGTGAACCGAGTGGCGGATGCTTTGAGTCGGAGGCCACGCATCTTTTCTGTGTTACCTCTTCAGATGAATCTACGTGAGAATATTCTCACCTTACAGCGTGACGATGACTGGTACAAAGAAGTCAAGGATTTTATCGGACAAAACACAATGATGGTACCACGATATGAGGGATATTCATTTGATAGCGATCGCTTATTGAGGTTTAGAAGTTGGATTTATGTACTGCCAAGCGACGAGTTGATGATTTTGATCCTGAGCGAGGCTCATAGAACAGTTTACATGGCTCAACCAGGAGTTACGAAGATGAGGGCAGACATTAAACCCTTATTCTTCTAGAAGGGAATGAAGGCCGACATAGTTAACTTTGTGGCTAGATGTCTCGAGTGTCAGCAGGTAAAGGCTGAACATAGACACCCGGCAGGATTACTTCAACCACATGCCATTCCAGAATCGAAATGGGAACTTATTTCAATGGATTTTATTGTTGGATTTCCACTGACGGCAAGGAGACACGACTCAATTTTTGTAGTAGTAGACACTCTGACGAAGAGTGCTCACTTTATTCCTGTGCATATGACATATCAGGCACCTGACATAGTGAGAGTTTTCATCAGTGAGATTGTGAGGCTGCATGGCGTGCCTAAAAAGATTATATCTGATCGAGGATCGATGTTTACTGGACGGTTTTGGATGAGTTTCCAAGAGGCCTTGGGAACCCAACTTAATTTTAGTACTGCATATCACCAAGAGACGGACGGACAGACAGAATGTACAAACCAAACCTTGGAAGACATGTTGTGCATGTACTTGATGGACCGACAAAAATGTTGGGAGGAATTCTTGCCACTAGTAGAGTTCGGTTACAGCAACAGTTACCAGAGCACCATTAAGATGGTGCCTTTTGAGTTTCTTTATGGGCAACCGTGACGCCCTTGAGTTGCGATCGGCTTGAGGATAGGGTCCTGGTGGGACCAGAAGTGATCCAAGAAATGGAAGAGAAAATGCAAACCATAAGACAAAGGATAAAAGAAGCACAGGATCGACAGAAGAGTTATGCCGATGCACACCGAGTCGACCGTAGTTACGAGGTCGGCAATCGAGTCTTCTTGTGGGTTAAACCGCATAAGAGTTCGATCAAGTTTGGAAAGGGATCTAAACTCTCTCCTAGGTTCGTGGGACCTTTCAAGATTGTGGAGAGAAAGGGGCCCGTGGCCTATCGACTAGCCTTGCCTGATTGTTTGAGGCGTATGCACGATGTTTTTCGTGTATATGTTTTGAGACATTATATTAGTGATCCTACACACGTGATTGACATGAGTTCCTTGCAGGTATCAGATGAGGGAGTGCTCATGGCTGAGCTAGTCCGCATTTTAGATCATCACATTCAACAGTTACGATATCGAATGGTAGATCAGGTCAAGGTCCAGTGGGACAATTATAGTCCGCACTCGGTGACCTGGGAGGATGCATATGTTATGTGCCAACAGTTTCCATTTTTGTTCGATAGATAGACTTATGATACAGTGGTACTTATGATATTGTGGTACATTTATTTCGACAATTATACTGAGAAACTTCGGGATGAAGTTTAGACCAAGAGGGGGTGTATGTAACATCCCACTCTGGCACACTTAGAAAACTTATTCTTTGAGGACACTTGCTCGCAAGTGAAATGGATTTTTATGATGATAAAACATTTATCCTTGATGATGATGCGTTATGATAGATGGCATGATGTTTTACTTATTTGACATAAAACAGGTGCTATTGACTCAGTTTTATTGAGTGTGTAGGGTTTTTGACCTTGAGGATGCAGAGGCATCGGTGGAACCCCTTGGACTCCGGATTGAGTCAGGGAGTGTGCTATTTGGGTTGATTTATTTACCATGATATTTTAGTTATTTGATGATATGTTGTTGACATGTTCTGACATGATGGTTGATGATGCAGGCCGATGATAGCTTGCCAACCAGACTCACATATGGAGTAAAGGGGCCACACATGATTTCCAAAGAGGTTGAGGGAGAGGTGCGGACAACAGCCCTGCCACAGCCTACTAGCGCTCCCACCGTGGCTTGAACTATAGGTTAACGATTACATAGTTCAAAAGGATCCACAATGCCATGAGGGCAGGCTGCGACAGTCGCTCACGATGATTCTAAGGGGCGCGCAATAAGGCGGGGGCCTTATTCCTTAGAGCCCTTAGTCTCCCACAAGCTCACCTAGCGGAGTGTTGACTCCAGAGGTTATAGATGTCTACCAATCATTCAAGTCAGGGAGTGGCACCCTTGGAGCACGTGGTGCATCTTGAAGTGCACGTCGCGCAACAGAAGCAAACGAGGCGAGTGGCACCCTTGGAGCACGTAGTACGTCCTGAAGGGCACGTCGCATTGATGATGATGATGAGACAACCTAGATGACCCTAAAGACCTTAACGCCTGAAGAAATTCTTAAAATGACTCCCCTAATTAATTGTCGCCCAGTTCAAATCTAAACCTAAATTAAAACACCTCTAAGATAAAATTTTGATAAGCCCTAAGAAAAGATCCTACAAAAATAAACATAAGGGCGTAAACTAAAACCCACCTAAGTGTTAGTTAAAGTCCTCTTAATTTAAGGGGGGGTAAAGTAACGAGGAAGATAAATTAATTGAAACCCATGGTTTTTAAATTTTAAAGAAGAAATAAAATTATTAAAGTGTGGGAGTATAAAAGTTAGGATTTTAGAAATATAATGAAAATATTAT
>ML779325.1:775596-824855 GCA_009831015.1 Picea engelmannii
TAATGAACTGAAATAGCAACTTCTTTTAGGGAAATTTATTAAAAGCATTTGAGGGGATCTAGGAAACCTAGGAGTAATTTTAGGAGCGAATATAGGGGGGTGAGGGAAATGAGTCTTTTTATATTTTTAAAGTAAATAATTTTGGAGAAACGTGGGGGAGGAGTGACACTTGGATGACAGAGAATTTTTAGAGGATTGTCATTAAAACTTAAATTAATAATGATTTAGGGAAAGTAGGTGAGTCTCAAATTTCTATAAAAGAAGGGGAAAAGAAGGAAGAAAGGATGAATGGTTAGCGTAACGTTACGCTACCGGATTGTGGCTTGAATGTTTTCTTGTGAGGAGTTGGGAATTTCTTAGCTGTGTTGGAGTGGTAGCTCAGCCTTGGGGGCGAGCTGAGAAGCTAGTCTTATCTCTGGATCTTGTGTGTCCCCTTTGTGGCTTGGGGGGCTAAGGGGGAAGCAGAGTACCCATAGCGATTGGCTGGGAGGTACCAGTGAGGTCTCTACAGTCGGTGAGCGAGAGTGGCACGAAGCACGGGAAGCGGCACGGAGCGTGGGACGTCCTCTGAAGCGAGCGAGAGGCAATGGTATGATTTTATTTCTGGTAGAGTAGACTGCCTAGTTATTCTCTTAGGCGATTATGTTGTATTATTGTAAGATGTTGCCTCAGCTGGTGTGGTTCATTTTTGTATGCTACAACGATATTGTTCTGGAAACCTTTTGTTGGGGTAGATGTTCTGAATCTGCTATCATTTGTATGCCAAAAATTGTCTGTATTAGTTACCGTTGTATTCTGGAAATTATCTGGATCTGCCATCGCTGTATTCGGGAAATGGTCTGAAATTGCTGTCATTTGCATGCCAAAATTGTCTGCATTTGTTATCATTGCATTCTGGAAATTATCTGAAATGGAAATCGTTTTGTATTCTGGAAATGGCCTGTGTATGCTATCATTATATTCCGAAAATGTGTCTATATTAGTTATCCTTGCATTATGGAAATTATCTGAAATGGCGAATCGTTTAACCTAGCAGTTCATTTTATCCCGAAAATTCCTTTTATCCCCTGGAAAATCATTTTAACCTGACAATTCATCTTATCTCTGGCATTTCATCTTACCTTCTGGCAAATTGTTTTAACCTGGCAGTTCGTTTTAATCTTGGCAATTCGTTTTGTCTTCTGGCAACTCGTTTTATCTCTGGCAATTCGTTTTATCTTCTGGCAATGCGTTTATGTTGGGCGTTAATGATTTGCGTTTTGTCTGCATTTAACATCTTTTCTAGTTTATGAATCTTGCCATTTGAGATTTGGATTTCATGTTTGCTAGTTTTCGGTTCACCAATGAATATTGAGATTTGGATTTAATGGTTGTAATTTATTTTAATTAAGTTTTTAATCAAAGATAACTGTGATAATTATTGTCCGTGGACTCATATTGAATCATTCAGACCTGCCATTCTCTATAGTTTAACGCTGAGATCCACGATGGACATTTTGTTGGAAAGGAAATAAATCTGTCTATAAAACTTTGACTCGGACCTGCCATTCTCCTTAGTTCAACGCTGAGATCCACGATGGACAATTTGCTAGAAAGGAAATAAAACTGTCTATAAAACTTTGACCAGTGGCTTTGTAAAACCTTCCACAGAGACTACAGTAGAGAAACCATGATTACTTGTTACGTGCACACGATTTGGACTTTCTCTATAATTCTTAATATAATAATAGAGTGAGAATGATCTGGTCATCTAATTTCCATGCTTTTTAATATGAGAAGAAGAGATATGGTGATTATGGTGTCGGCCTGACTAGTCTGACCGGGTGGTTGTAGTTGTAGTTCAACCGTGATAATAAGAGTCATGTCGGCGACTGTAATATTTTTATTTCACCCTACGTAAGGGTACTGTCCTTGACAATGAGTATAAATATATATGTTGTCCTTCTAAAATTTGATACCTTTAAATAAGTGTATATATATTTATGTATGAACAATTTCTAAAGTTGTATACATGGACAGTTACTAACAGTTATATATTTATTTATGGGAAGTTCTAACAATTTATATATTGTCTTCTAAAATTTTATATATTTATATAAAATGAGTGTATATATATTTATATATGGTCAGTTCTAATAGTTATATATATGGACAGTTACTAACAGCTATATATTTATTGATGGACAGTTTCTAACAGTTTATATATTGTCTTCCTAAAATTTAGATGCCTTTAATGTGACTTTTAGTTATGGTCATCTCTATATATGGACATTTTTTAACCATGATGTCACATTGTTATCTTTAATTGATGTTAATTGTAATATGAGGTTATCTTTATCTATTGACAATGAGTATTGTCTTTTAATCTTGTCATTTTTAAAGAGACATATCGCTATTTTATACATTGTCTTTCTAAAAGTCGATACCTTTACATGTGACATGTTTAATTATGGTCATTTTTATATAAGGATAGTTTTTAACCCTGATGTCACATGGTTATTTTATTTATGACATTGATTATAATGATGAGGTTATCCTTCTATATTGACCCTGGGTGTAAAGGTGTTGGTTGCAACATAGTATAGAGTGTATTTGGGTAGATAACTTACAAGAAGGAATGGCATAGTTATTATTGCATTATTTAAGAAATTTATGATCTTAAAGGAAGTCGAATTGTGAGATCCTCCTGTTTATTTGAGTGTTTTTATTTAGTAAGGTCATTGTAGATCTTATGGTTGTAGCATAAAAGAGGGATTGAAATGTTATGTCATGACATCGGTACCTTGTTGAAGTCTCTTGTCATTGCAATTTGTGCGGAGTAACTTCAGTATAATATATCGCTAAATTATGTAAGGGCAGGGTTAGTTCATTATAAATAAAACAAAAGGTTAGAGTTGATATCATTAAAACATAATAACATTGTCATTTTATTAAAATGCTAAGGATTTTAGTGTTGACAACCTATAAAATGAAGGGTGCCCTGAACTAAGTACCATAAACTTTTAAGATTTAGTAAATGAGGAAAGTTGTTGAATTTAAATTAATGTTGAACTTGGGTGTTCATTGTCAGAGTCCTTCTTGTCGTGCGCCTTCCGTAAAGGACGTAGTCATCCTTCTTGTTTATGTTGTACTTGATAGTATTCAGTTGGTTGCTTGGTCGGTTGTGTCGGGCAGGATATAGACACCTCTTGTAGCTTAGTATATATGTATGTGTGTATTTCCGGTGTAAGGAATCCAGTGCCATATCAAGAGTCTCGAGCTATTTAAAGGCACAATTTCCACTCTTGCGACACACTCTGAGTTGTATCAGCGGTCTCGGGCTGTTTACAGGCACAGTTTCCACTACTGCGACTCCCTAAAAGATTTATTAGTTTCTGCCTGAGCAGTCGGCTACGAGCCTGTTTAATCTTCTTTCGAGAAGACATAAGACTAAAAGCCCTGCTTTTCTGTGCAGAAATAGTAAAATCTACTATTGGATTCTTCCATCTGTGACTGTACTGTACTTAACACCTGGTGTCGTTTTCTGCTTACAGCTGCTAGTTGTACACCTTATGTCTAGGGGTGTTTATTGCTTGTTGTCACTGTGATATGTCGGGGTCGTCTTGTTGTGTTCGTCTTGCTTGCGTGTTGTTCTAGGTCGGGTTACTAGTTTCTGCCTGAGCAGTCGGCTAGGAGCCTGTCTAATCTTCTTTCGAGAAGACATAAGACTAAATGCCCTGCTTTCCTGTGCAAAAATAGTAACCCTAACACCATGGATTCTTCCCTCTATGTTCTTACTGTGCACCCCCATTATGTCTTAATGTTTGTGTTGTGCGCCTTATGCCTATGGTCGTATATTGTTGCAGTTACTCATTGTGTTCCTTCAAGTCTTCTTGTGTTGAACATCGTGGTTGCGTCTTGTTGGCTGTCGAGTGGCAATGTAGAGTCAAGTGTTTTGTTACTTCTACACGCGCGCACACACCTTAAACAAAAAAAAAAAAATTGCACCTGTTTTCAGAGTTGTTGTCGTAACGAGGACGTCGTTACATATGGTATCAGAGCCGGTTCGACCCGTGACTTGGGATTCGCTACGAATTTTGTTGACGTGATTTGATTGATTATACTGCTGCTGATCGAGTTGATTATGTGCGTGCAGGTAATCATGGTTAGAGGACGTCGTGGAGGCAGACGACGGGGTGCTAGGGGAGGAGGCATGACGCCTCCAGTAGCATCCACGACTGAGGGGTCTAACCCCTAGGGAGGTGAGCAGGTTCTCGGACAGGAGAAAATCACAGTTGGAGACGTTGTTGGGATGATGAGATCCTTTCAGCGCATGTCCGAGGCATTGATCAGCCGATTGTATAGAGACGAGGCCAGGGTGTCGGCACCCATTGAGGTTCCACCGCACGCACCGGCCGTTACAGGTAGCATTCACCATGAACTCGAGAAGGTTAAATTTCCCAAGTTCTTTGGTGCCCCGGATGGCATAGCCACTGAGGCATGGTTGGAGAATATGGCGATGTGCTTCGCACTTCGCGATTATACCTCCAACATGAAGGTACAGATGGCGGTTTTTCAACTAAAGGGGAGCGCTCTTCTATGGTGGAAGATGCTCCTGCCGCAGCTGAACATGGTCGTTGAAGACGTGTCATGGGAACTGTTCGAGGAATGGTTTCAAAAGAGGTATCTCTCATAGGAACTCATTGAGCGTCATCTCAATGAGTTCAACGCATTACAACAGGGAGGTCGTACGGTGCCCGAGTACGAGGCACGTTTTATGGAGCTGCTCCGGTATGCTCTGCACCTTAACACGAAAAAGCTCAAGGTCAACAGGTTCGTGTTTGGCCTTAACGACAGCCTGCGTGCAAAGGTTAGGATCTTGATGCCTCAAACCTTGCATGGAACTGTCCAAAAGGCCCTCATAGCAGAGGAGGAGCTTACCAGCGGGGGTCAGACCAGGACTCTAGTGAGACCTGCAGGGCAGGGTTCATCTGGAACGTTGCAGCACTAGACACCAGCGAGACATGCACCAGGATATCGTGGCTTCCAGAGGGGATCAACGTTCACTACACCTCGACGACCGTCGCCTTAGCAGTGGACACCTTATCGAGGACCACAGCACCAACAGTAGCGTCGCCTGCAACAACAACATTTTAGGCCTGTTCAACAGAACAGACCAGGTTTCCAGGCCAGTGGGCCGTCATCTTCTACTTCGGGTACCAGGACTACTGGGCCGAAGAAGGGGTGTTGGACGTGTGGGGATCCACACTACCAGAGCGATTGTCCGGTGGAGAGGACTAGAGCTTCCGGATAAACTGGACCCACTATAGTGGGAGATATGGGCAAGGCCCATCGGATTCATGCAGTGGTGAATAACCGCCAGGCAGAGCACTAGTCAACTATGCTCAAGACGATAGGTACTGTTGCTGACCAGACCCTTAGTATTTTGATAGACCCAGGAGCTACTGAGAGTTTCATTTCTGGTGTAGCGCTAAAAAGGATTAAGGTCAAGGCAGTCGAACAGGACGAGTTTAGCTTCGTGGAGATGGCTTCGGGAGCCAAACAGAAGGTTGGAGGAAAGGTTACGGGCTGTGCCCTTAACTTGGGAGAGTTTGTCACGAGGGTCAACTTGTACATCATGATCTTAGGATATTATGATGTCATGATCGGTATGGATTGGTTGGAAATGCATGAGGTGATACTCAACTATAAGAAGAAGAGGTTGAGCTCGGTCGATGATGAAGGACATAGACGGATGATTGTAGGACGGAACTAGGGAGTATCCTTAAGGTTCATCTCTTCCTTACAGTTACGGAAGAGTATGCGCAAGGGGTGCACGATTTATGTGATCCTTGCGCTAAATGAAAAGGGAGTAGCAGAAGGTCTAGAACACCTTCTGGTGGTGAAGGAGTTTGTGGACGTGTTTTCAGAGGAGTTACCTGGGATGCCGCCGGAAAGAGAATTGGAGTTTACCATAGACTTGAAACCGGGGACTGAACCAATAGAGAGAACGCCTTATCGGATGTCGAACCTTGAGTTGCAAGAGTTTAAAATGCAACTAAAGGCGTTGCTGGACCTAGGACTGATACGTCCTAGTGTGTCTCCATGGGGTGCACCAGTTATTTTCATTCGAAAGAAGGATGGATCATGGAGGCTTTGCATTGACTACCATCAACTGAACAAGGCTACGTTCAAGAATCAATATCCCTTACCAATAATTGATGATCTGTTCGATCAAATGAAGGGTGCGACGGTGTTCTCCAAGATTGATTTGCGATCAGGGTATCACCAGTTACGGATCAAGGAGGATGACATCCCTAAGACCTCTTTTAAGACGAGATTTGGACATTATGAGTTTACTGTTTTACCTTTTGGACTGACAAACTCCCCAGGGATATTTATGAGCTTGATGAACGGGGTGTTCTGCGAGTACTTGGACAAGTTCGTCCAATTATTCATTGACGATATTGTGATCTACTCTCGGACAACGGAGGTTCATGACGAGCACTTGCGCTTGGTACTACAATGTTTATGAGAACACAAATTATATGGGAAGCTGTCCAAATGCTCTTTTTATCAATCGAGGATTCACTACTTAGGTCATGTCATCTCCGACGAAGGTATCGCCGTGGATCCAGCCAAGGTTGAGGCTATTATGGAATGGCCTGCACCGACTAATGTCACAGAAGTGCATATTTTTATGGGTTTAGCAGGATACTATCGACGGTTTGTCGAGGGATTTTCAAGGATAGCAAATCCGCTCACGGAATTGTAGAAGAAAAACAGGAAGTTTGTTTGGACAGAGAAATGCGCGGAAGCATTTAGGAGGCTTAAGGAGATGTTGACAATAGCACCGATACTAAAGGTCCCTGACATGGATGCAGAATTCTTGGTATGCACTGATGCATCCAAGTAAGGGTTAGTCGGAGTCTTGATGCAAGACGGACGAGTGATTGCTTACATTTCGAGAAAACTGAGAAGGCATGAGGAGAAAGACGCGACACACGATTTGGAGTTACTAGCCATCGTATATGCCTTGAAGGTTTGGAGACACTACCTTGTTGGATGAAAATTTGAATTAAAGACTGATCATTGTGCACTACAACACATTTTTACGCAAAGCGTCCTGAACACGCGACAACAGCATTGGTCAGAATTGCTTAGCGAGTACGACTTCGAGATTACTTACATAAAGGGAACAGTGAACCGAGTGGTGGATGCTTTGAGTCGGAGGCCACACATCTTTTCGGTGTTACCTCTTTAGACGAATCTACGTGAGAAGATTCTCACCTTATAGCGTGACGATGACTGGTACAAAGAAGTCAAGGATTTTATCGGACAAAACACAATGATGGTACCATGATATGAGGGATATTCATTTGATAGCGACAGTTTATTGAGGTTTAGAAGTCGGATTTATTTACCGCCAAGCGACAAGTTGAGGATGTTGATCCTGAGCGAGGCGCATAGAGCAGTTTACATGGCTCACCCAGGAGTTACGAAGATGAGGGCAGACCTTAAACCCTTATTCTTCTGGAAGGGAATGAAGGCCGACATAGTCAACTTTGTGGCTAGATGTCTCGAGTGTCAGTAGGTAAAGGTTGAACATAGACACCCGACAGGATTACTTCAACCACATGCCATTCTGGAATCGAAATGGGAAGTTATTTTGTTGGATTTTATTGTTGGATTTCCACTTACGGCAAGGAGACACGACATGATTTTTGTAGTAGTAGACACTCTAACGAAGAGTGCTCACTTTATTCCTGTGTGTACGACATATCAGGCACCTGACATAGCGAGAGTTTTCATCAGTGAGATTGTGAGGCTGTATGGCGTGCCTAAAAATATTATATCCGATCGAGGATCGGTGTTTACTGGACGGTTTTGGACGAGTTTCCAAGAGGCCACGGGAACCCAACTTAATTTTAGTACTCTGTATCACCCAGAGACGGATGGACAGACAGAACGTATGAACCAAACCTTGGAAGACATGTTGCACATGTACGTGATGGACCAAAAAAAACGTTCGGAGGAATTCTTGCCACTAGTAGAGTTCGCTTACAACAACAGTTACCAGAGCACCATTAATATGGCGCCTTTTGAGTTTCTTTATGGGCGACCGTGTCAGATGCTCTTGAGTTGGGATCGGCTTGAGGATAGGGTCTTGGTGGGACTAGAAGTGATCCAAGAAATGGAAGAGAAAATGCAAACCATAAGACAAAGGATAAAAGAAGCACAGGATCGAAAGAAGAGTTATGCCGATGCGCACCGAGTCGACCGTAGTTACGAGGTCGGCGATCGAGTCTTCTTGCGGATTAAACCGCATAAGAGTTCGATCAAGTTTGGAAAGGTTGCTAAACTCTCTCCTAGGTTCATGGGACCTTTCAAGATTGTGGAGAGAAAGGGGCCCGTGGCCTATCGACTAGCCTTTCCTGATTCTTTGAGGTGTATGCACGATGTTTTTCATGTATCTGTTTTGAGACATTATATTAGTGATCCTACGCACGTGATTGACATGAGTTCCTTGCAGGTATTGGACGAGGGAGCGCTCATGGCTGAGCCAATCCGCATTTTACATCATCGCATTCAATAGTTACGACGTCGAATGGTAGATCAGGTCAAGGTCCAGTGGGAAAGTTATAGTCCACACTCGGCGACCTGGGAAGATGCATATGATATGCGCCAACAATTTCCATTTTTGTTCGATAGATAGACTTATGATACAGTGGTACTTATGATATTGTGGTACATTTATTTCAGCATTTATACTGAGAAACTTCGGGACGAAGTTTAGACCAAGAGAGGGTGTATGTAACATCCCGCTCTGGCACACTTAGAAAACTTATTCTTTGAGGACACTTGCTCGCAAGTGATCTGGATTTTTATGATGATAAAACATTTATCATTGATGATGATGTGTTATGATAGATGACATGATGTTTTACTTATTTGAAATAAAATAGGTGCTATTGACTCAGTTTTATTGAGTGTAAAGGGTTTTTTACCTTCAGGATGCAGAGGCATCGGTGGAACCCCTTGGACTTCGGATTGAGTCAGGGAGTGTGCTATTTGGGTTGATTTATTTACCATGATATTTTAGTTATTTGATGAGATGTTGTTGACATGTTCTGACATGATGGCTGATTGATGCAGGAGCATCTACAACACATCAAGTGAGCCAACACATCGAGTGGAAGACAGTTGGGTAGCGCCAGCACAAATTTTAGAAAAACACTTGGAAGTTGTTGCGCGATCTTAAATGATTCATTTAAGAAATGACGCACTTGTATATTGTAAATGGACTGTTGAGCGGATAGCTCACGTCTTTAGGTAGATGAGGCATTTAATAGATTTAATGTAAGTAGGTAGAACATTTATTTCTAGATTTGATAGTTTTAGATTCATGAGGGAAAACGGATATAGACACCCTCCTTTGTATCATTGTGATATATTATCATTAGCATCATTTAGAAGAGGAGAACAAGAATAGAAGTGTATGAAGAACCTCCATGTACAGACATTGAATTTATAGAAGAAAGCTTCGATTCAATTCCATGGCTGTGTTATTCTCTGTGTGTTGTTGATTTTATGCTTATGAGTATTTTCTTCTCTTTTATGCACTTGCTTTGATATGCTGTGTATGCGATTTCAGAGTTGAATTGAAATATGAGAGAATGAGTGAATGAGTGAATGAGTGAATGAGTTTCAATTGTTTCTCTAGCTGAGCCAGATAATTCCTGCAAGTAGTGAAGTTGAATTTGTCCACAAGGACCGCGTGACTGCAGGGTTTACTTAGAGATAACTTTTGTTCTCATATCTTCAAGAGTGTAGGTTTGGCACTGGAGCCATTCGAGGGGTGTGCAGGCTAGAAGAAAACTCAGAGTTGCGATTCTGAGAAATGGGGAATTGAGACTGTTGTTGCAGGTGAGTGCGCAGAGTCGAGAAAGTTTCAACACTTAGCTGAGTTTGAAGAATTGCCGCAAGGAGTGCGTGCAGGGAGTTTCTGGGAGGAACTCGAAAGCTGAGAAAAGTACAGAAATTTTTGGTTTTCAAGATACCACACAGTGGGCGATCGGAGAAGTTGCGTAATTAGGTCGGCGCACAGGTCTCGTGGAGAGACACTTCTTGTTCGAAGATTGTGCAAGAAGAAAGGTGAACAGGAAGTATACAGTGCAGGCAGAAGAAAGTTCAAAGATCAGTGGGCAGGATCGTCGATCGAGGTTACGAAGGACATTGGTTCTATTCGTAGATCGGTGCATCGGAAGTTCGCAAGGTAAGATTCCTACTTTGCGTAAAGGAAATCGCGAGATCGCTAGAAACGAAGTCCCGATGGTTTCGTGTATAGTGTGGCCATAGTTGGGTGACGTGGCAGGTGGTCTCGGGACATCGGATCTTGGGAGTTTGAAACCCGAGTGATTAGCGCTCCGATAGGTGAGTAGCGATACGGTGAAGTTCTGATAGTAGAGGAAGAAAGTCAGCGTTGATTGACACATCTCGGGTCTCGGGGATCCGAGGAGGTAATGCATAACGGTTGAACTCGCGAGTAGCGAAGTTCTGATCCTCCGAATAATAGGAAGGAGGATTGCGTAATAAAACTATGGGTGTAGATCTTCCGATAGGAAGATAGGAGAGTATCGTACTCTTCGGGCCGAGTGAAGAGAAGGTCCTGGTCAGGCGAGCGTGCTCCGAGGAGTGTGGTTGCAATCAGAGTGGTATCAGAGTGGGAATATCTTTGTTTTCTGTAGCAGAGATAGAAATACATCATGCCACTAAGGAGAGAAAGGCAACCGCCTAATCGAGAAGACAGGGATGCTCGAATAAGGGGTAGACCAGCAGGAAACCCAGAAATAGAGCGACAGATGTGAGATCTCTGAGCAAGGCTTGGGGAGATGGAGACTACACAGAGACGCGGAGTCGGCACTGGAGAGTTCAGTGACTCCGAGGTGGAAGAGGAAGCTAGACATGCATAGGAAGTCACAGCAGAGGATGCATCAACCGAGTGGTTGATCAAAGCTATTTCTAGGATGAGTTCCAAGACCAAAATGGACATTCTGACTTATGAAGGAATCCTGGATGCGGAAGAGTTGTTGGATTGGATCCGAGCACTTGACACCTACTTCGATTATGAATATGTCGAAGAGGACAAGAAGATAAGGCATGCTGTTACCAAGTTAAGGGGACATGCAGCCTTATGGTGGGACGAGCTGCAAGCGGATAGGCATTCCAAGGGAAAATAGAAAATCAGAAGCTGGGACAGGATGATCGCTAATATGAAGGTGAAGTTCATCCCCAAGGATTACCAGATCACTATGTTCAGGCGAATGCAGAACCTAAGGCAGAAACTGATGACCATCAGGGAGTACACTAAGGAGTTCTACCGACTGAACATCTGAGCAGGTCATCGGGAGAGCGATGATGAAAAGGTGGAGAGATACCTGAATGGATTGAGGTATGAAATTCAGGATGAACTGAGTATGGTTAGCATCCGAACAGTTGAGGATGCGTACCAAATGGCTCTGAAAGCCGAAGAAAAGCTGAGCCGCAAGCAAGGACAGCGAGGGCGAGGTAAGAGTCAGCCCTGAGGCAAGGCAGTTGCCCAAGAGAGAACACATAATCCCAAGGAGGAGTGGAAGAAACCTCAGGGTAAGGCTGAAAGAGGTGGAACCTCACAGAGGCATCAATATTTTGAGCCGAGGAGACAACATACAGAGCAGGGTAGAGGTTATGCTGATGCCAACACATTTCCTCGTACCAGAGGTAGGGGAAGAGGATGAGGAGGAATCATCACATGTTTTACATGTGGGAAGGATGGACATAAAGCCGTTGACTGTCCAGACAGGAAACCAGACCAAGGAGAAGCTTACATCACTGAGGTGCAGAGGCGTGATGCTGAGAAAGAATATGAAGATAGTGGAAGATCGCTTGGAATACATAAAATCCTTTTGACACCTGAGAAAGAGGTGGAAACCTCAGTGCAGAGGAGCAGACTGTTCAGGACGGCTTGCACAACCAAGGACAGGAAATGCAAGGTCATAGTTGACAGCAGGAGCACTGATAATCTTGTTTCAACTGAGATGGTGGAAAAGTTGGAGCTGAAAACAACTAAGCACCCGAGTCCATATAAAGTCTCGTGGCTACAAAAAGGACACCGGGTAAGTGTTAAAAAGCAATGCTTAGTTAAATTCAAGATATGGAATTACAATGATGAGATTATGTGTGATGTTATTCCCATGGATGTATGTCATATATTGCTCGGTAGACCATGGCAGTATGACCGAAATGTTGTTCATGATGGGAGGATGAACACATATACACTGGAGAAGGATGGGAGGTTACACAAATTACTTCCGATAAAGGATAAAGAAGTGAAGACGGAAGTAAGAAGTACCATACTTCTTATGAGTGGGAAGGAACTTCTCACAGAGATGGAGAAGAATGAAGATCCACAATTCTTTGTTGTCAGGAAACCGAGAATTGTCCTGACAAGCACAAGAGTGGATGACTTACCAGACGAGATCCAGGAACTGCTGGAAGAGTTCGTTGATATCATCGTGGACGAATTGCCTCGTTCGTTGCCACCGATGAGGAGTGTGAGTCACCATATCGACCTTATACTAGGAGCAATCTTACCAAACAAGGCTGCATACAGGTTGACGCCTCAGGAAAATGAGGAGGTCAATAATAAGGTACAGGATTTATTGGACAAAGTACTGGTTAGGGAGAGTCTCAGTCCATGTGCTATTCAAACAATACTAAGTCCGAAGAAGGATGGAGGCTGGAGAATGTGTACAGACTCCAGGGTGATAAACAAAATCACCATCAGGTACAGATTTCCACCGCCAAGAATGGATAATCTAATGGATTGCCTGAGTGGGGCAAATTATTTTTCAAAGATTGATCTGAAGAGCGGATATCATCAGATTTGCATGAGAGAGGGTGATGAATGGAAGACAACCTTCAAGACAAATGAGGGTTTGTACGAATGGTTGGTCATGCCATTTGGTTTGAAAAACACGCCGAGCACATTCATGAGGCTGATGAATGAAATCCTGAGGGAATTCATTGGCAAATTTGTGGTCGTGTATCTGGATGACATACTGATTTTCAGCAAGACCAAGGCTGAACATTTGAGGCATTTGGCCATTGTAATGAGGAAACTACAGCAGGAGAAGCTACTGATCAATTTGAAGAAGTGCTCATTTTTGCAGACAGAGCTCATTTATTTGGGTTTTGTTATCTCAGTGAATGAGTTGAAAATGGATCTAGAGAAAGTGGAAGTGATTAAGAATTGGCCATCACCGAGAAATGTTTTCGAGGTAAGGAGTTTCCATGGTTTGGCTAGTTTCTACAGGAAATTCATTAGGAATTTCAGTGGAATTAGCACCGTGATGATGGACACCATGAAAAAATGACATAAAGTTTTTCATTGGACAGCAGAGGCTGAAAGAAGCTTCAATCTGTCGAAGCAAAAGATTACAAAGCAACCAGTGTTAGTGCTGCCTGATTTTCAAAAAACCTTCCAAGTGAAGTGTGACGCAAGCGGATATGCCGTAGGAGGGGTCTTGAGTCAGGATGACAGGCTAGTGGCATATTTCAGTGAGAAAATAGATGAAGCAAAGATGAAGTACTCCACATATGATAAAGAGTTTTATGCCATCATATAGGCATTAAAGAAGTGGAGGCATTACTTGATACCCAAAGAATTTGTTTTGTACAGTGATAATCATGCATTGCAGTTTGTGAGTCAACAAGAGAAGTTGAACCAGAAACATGAAAAATGGGTAGAGTACATGTAAAACTTCACGTTTGTGATTAAACACAATTCAGGGACTGCTAACAAAGTGGTTGATGCTTTGAGCAGGAAATGTTTGTTGTTGCAGGAGTTCAAAGTCAAAACATTGGGTTTTGAAAATTTAAAAGACATGTATGCAGGTGATGCGGATTTCAGAGAGGCATACGAGGCAGTGGAAAATCCAGTTCTCAGATATCGGAGCCCATGGATAGATTACATGATCTAGGAAGGATTTTTGTTTAGAGGCAATCAGTTATGCATTCCAAATTGCTCCATGAGGGAGAATTTGGTGAAGGAAAAACACAGCGGGGGCTTAGCAGGTCACTTTGGTCATGATAAAACATTTGCAAAGCTGAGCGAATCATATTTTTGGCTGGGTATGCGAGCAGACATTAAAATATTTGTTGACAGGTTTCGTATTTGTCAACATTTGAAGGGCCGGAAGCAGAATGTTGGGTTTTATCAGCCATTACCCATACCTGAGAGGCCATGGGAGGAAATCAATATGGATTTTGTTTTGGGATTACCGAGGACACAGAGAGGGGTTGATTCCATCTTTGTGGTGGTGGATAGGTTTTCAAAAATGGCACATTTTATACCGTGTCAGAAGACCAGTGATGCGACGCACATCACAAACTTGTTTTTCAAAGAAATCGTCAGATTGCATGGATTGCCGAGATGCATAGTCTCGGATAGGGATACAAAATTCATAGGTCATTTTTGGAGGACGCTATGGAAAAATCTAGGGAATAACTTGGCATTTAGTTCAGCTTACCATCCGCAGACAGATGGACAAACGGAGGTGGTCAACAGAAGTATTGGAGACCTATTGAGGAGCTTGGTGACAGAACACCATAGCAGTTGGGACAACATATTGCCGCAGGCAGAGTTTGCGTACAATGATTCGATGAATCGGAGTACAGGAAAAAGCCCATTTCAGATTTTGTATGGGACACAACCAAGGGGAGTTTTTGAACTCAGGGAGTCAGAACAGGCTGAAACTAGCAGTGCTAGTGTAGAGAAATTCGTTGAGGCGATGAAAGAACTTCACAGTCAAGTGAAGCAACGACTGCAGAAGTCAAATCAAGAGTATAAGCGCAGAGCTGATCAACGGAAGAGACAACTTCAGTTTGAATTTGGTGATATGGTTCTCACACACCTGAGGAAAGAAAGGTTTTCGAGAGGAACATACAACAAATTGAAGATGAAGAAAATCGGGCCATGTAGAGTCCTGAAGAAATTCGGAGAAAACGCCTATGAAATTGAGTTGCCGGATGGCATCGAGATATCTCCGATATTCAATGTTTCAGATTTATACCCATACAGGGCTGGAGAAGCAGATGCTGAAGATGAGCAACGAGCAATCAAATGGCAGAATCAGTTACCAGTAGCAGAGAAGCCGCAGATGGAGTTCATACTCGATAAGCGAGTGGGAAATAAGACCAGACAGAAGCAGTATTTCGAGTACCTGGTGAAATGGAAGAATTACCCAGTGGAGGATGCTAGCTGGGAGACAGAAGTAGTTATCTAGAAGCATGGACAGACTGTGTAGGAGTTCATGGATAGGAGCCCATGAAAATTTTCAAGCGAGGGAGTATGATGCAGGAGCATCTACAACACATCAAGCGAGCCAACACATCGAGTGGAAGACAGTTGGGTAGCGCCAGCACAAATTTTGGAAAAACACTTGGAAGTTGTTGCGCAATATTAAATGATTCATTTAAGAAACGACACACTTGTATATTGTAAATGGATTGTTGAGCAGATAGCTCACATCTTTAGGTAGATGAGGCATTTAATAGATTTAATGTAAGTAGATAGAACATTTATTTCTAGATTTGATAGTTTTAGATTCGTGATGGAAAACGGATATAGACACCCTCCTTTGTATCATTGTGAGATATTATCATTAGCATCATTCAGAAGAGGAGAACAAGTAGAGAAGTGTATCAAGAACCTCCATGTACAGACATTGAATTTATAGAAGAAAGATTCGATTCAATTCCATGGTTGTGTTATTCTCTGTGTGTTGTTGATATTATGCTTATGAGTATTTTCTTCTCTTTTATGCACTTGCTTTGATATGCTGTGTATGCGATTTCAGAGTTGAATTGAAATCTGAGAGAATGAGTGAATGAGTTTCAATTGTTTCTCTAGCTGAGCCAGAGAATTCCTGCAAGGAGTGCAGTTGAATTTGTCCGCAAGGAGCACGTGACTGCAGGGTTTACTTAGAGATAACTTTTTTTCTCATATATTCAAGAGTGCAGGTTTGGCATCGGAGCCGTGCGAGGGGTGCACAGACTAGAAGAAAACTCAGAGTTGGGATTCTGAGAAATGGGGAATTGAGACTGCTGCTGCAGGTGAGTGCGCAGAGTCGAGAAAGTTTCAACACTTAGCCAAGTTTGAAGAATTGCCGCAAGGAGTGCATGCAGGGAGTTTTTGGGAGGAACTCGAAAGATGAGAAAAGTACAAAAAGTTTTGGTTTTCGAGATACCACACAATGGGGGATCGTAGAAGTTGCATAAGTAGGTTGGTACACAGGTCTCATGGAGAGACACTTCTTGTTTGAGGATTACGCAAGAAGAAAGGTGAACAAGAAGTCTACAATGTAGGCAGAAGAAAGTTCAAAGATCAGTGGGCAGGAGCGTCGATCGAGGTTACGAAGGACATTGGTTCTATTCGTAGATCAACGCATCGGAATTTCACAAGGTAAGATTCCTACTTTGCGTAAAGGAAATCGCGAGATCGCGAGAAATGAAGTCTCGATGGTTTTGTGTATAGTGTGGCCATAGTTGGGTGATGTGGCAGGTGGTCTCAGGAAATCGGATCTCGGGAGTTTGAAACCCGAGTGATTAGCGCTCCGATAGGCGAGTAGCGATACTGTGAAGTTCCGATAGTAGAGGAAGAAAGTCAGCATTGACTGACACATCTTGAGTCTCGGGGATCCGAGGAGGTAATGCATAACGGTTGAACTTGTGAGTAGTGAAGTTCTGATCCTTCGAATAATAGGAAGGAGGATTGCTTAAGAAAACTGTGGGTGTAGATCTTCCGATAGGAAGATAGGAGAGTATCGTACTCTTCGGGTTGAGTGAAGAGAAGGTCCTAGTCAGGTGAGCATGCTCCGAGGAGTGCGGTTGCAATCATTGATGATGTAGGCTAATGATAGCTTGCTGACCAGACTCACATATGGAGTAAAGGGGCCAAACATGATTTCTATAGAGGTTGAGGGAGAGGTGTGGACAGTAGCCCTGCCACAGCCTACTAGCACTCCCACCATGGCTCGAACTGTAGGTTAACGATTACCTAGTTCGAAAGGATCCACGATGCCATGAGGGAAGACTCCGATAGTCGCTCACGATGATTCTAAGGGGCGCGCAATAAGGCGGGGGCCTTATTCCTTAGAGTTCTTAGTCTCCCACAAGTTCACCTGGCGGAGTGCTGACTCCAGGGGTTATAGATGTCTACCAATCAGTCAAGTCAGCGAGTGGTACCCTTGGAGCACGTGGTGCATCCTGAAGGGCATGTCGCGCAACAGAAGCAAACGAGGTGAGTGGTACCCTTGGAGCACGTAGTGCATCCTGAAGGGCACGTCACATTGATGATGATGATGAGACAACCTAGATGACCCCAAAGACCTTAACGCATGAAGAAATTCTTAAAATGACTCCCCTAATTAATTGTCGCCCAGTTCAAATCTAAACCTAAATTAAAACACCTCTAAGATAAATTTTTGATAAGCCCTAAGAAAAGATCCTACAAAAATAAACATAAGGGCGTAAAATAAAACCCACCTAAGTGTTAGTTAAAGTCTTCTTAATTTAAGGGGGGGTAAAGTAACGAGGAAGATAAATTAATTGAAACCCACAGTTTCTAAATTTTAAAGAAGAAATAAAATTATTAAAGTGTGGGAGTATAAAAGTTAGGATTTTAGAAATATAATGAAAAGATTATTAAGCGCATTTATCTTTTTGGGTTTAAAAGAAAAAAAAAAAAGGAATAAATAATAGAAATAAGGAAACTTAATAAAGGAAAGTAAGGGACATAGGGTAAAAAGAAAAAAGGAATCAGCAATTAATAACTTTCTATAATGAACTGAAATAACAACTTATTTTAGGGAAAGTTATTAAAAGCATGTGAGGAGATCTAGGAACCATAGGAGTAATTTTAGGAGCGGCTATAGGGGGGTGAGGGAAATGAGTCTTTTTATATTTTTAAAGTAAATAATTTTGGAGAAACGTGGGGGAGGAGTGACACTTGGACGGTAGAGAATTTTTAGAGGATTGTCATTAAAAATTAAATTAATAATGATTTAGGGAAAGTAGGTGGGTCTCAAATTTCTATAAAAGAAGGGGAAAAGGAGGAAGAAAGGATGAACGGTTAACGCAACGTTATGCTGCTGGATTGTGGCTTGATTGTTTTCTTGTGAGGAGTTGGGAATTTCTCAGTTGTGTTGGAGTGGTAGCTCAGCCTTGGGGGCGAGCTGAGAATCTAGTCTTATCTCTGGATCTTGTGTGGCCCCTTTGCGGCTCGGGGGGCTAAGGGGGAAGCAGAGTACCCCTAGCGATTGGCTAGGAGGTACCGATGAGGTCTCTACGGTCAGCGAGCGGGAGCAGCACGAAGCGCGGGAAGCAGCACAGAGCGCGGGACGTCCTCTAAAGCGAGCGAGAGGCAACGGTATGATTTTATTTCTGGTAGAGTAGACTGCCTAGTTATTCTCTTAGGTGATTATGTTGTATTATTGTAAGATGTTGCTTCAGCTGGTGTGGTTCATTTTTGTATGCTACAACGATATTGTTCTCGAAACCTTTTGTTGGGGTAGATGTTCTGAATCTGCTATCATTTGTATGGCGAAAATTCTCTGTATTAGTTACCATTGTATTCTGGAAATTATCTGGATCTGCCATCACTGTATTCGGGAAATGGTCTGAAATTGCTACCATTTGCATGCCGAAATTGTCTGCATTTGTTATCATTGCATTCTGGAAATTATCTGAAATGGAAATCGTTTTGTATTCTGGAAATGGCCTGTGTATGCTATCATTGTATTCTGAAAATGTGTCTATATTAGTTATCCTTAGATTCTGGAAATTATCTGAAATGGCAAATCGTTTAACCTGGCAGTTCATTTTAGCCCGACAATTTGTTTTATCCCTTGGAAAATCGTTTTAACCTGACAATTCATCTTATCTCTGGCATTTTGTCTTACCTTCTGGCAAATCGTTTTAACCTGGTAGTTTGTTTTAATCCTGGCAATTCGTTTTGTCTTCTGGCAACTCGTTTTATCTATGGCAATTCGTTTTATCTTCTGGCAATGCGTTTATGTTGGCCATTAATGATTTGCGTTTTGTCTGTGTTTAACATCTTTTCTAGTTTATGAATCTTGCCATTTGAGATCTGGATTTCATGTTTGCTAGTTTTCGGTTCACCAATGAATATTGAGATTTGGATTTAATGGTTGTATTTTTTTTTAATTAAGTTTTGAATCAAAGATAACTGTGATAATTATTGTCCGTGGACTCGTATTGAATCATTCAGACCTGCCATTCTCTATAGTTTAATGCCGAGATCCACGATGGACATTTTGCTGGAAAGGAAATAAAACTGTCTATAAAACTTTGACTCAGACCTGCCATTCTCCTTAGTTCAACGCTGAGATCCACGATGGAAAATTTGCTAGAAAGGAAATAAAATAGTCTATAAAACTTTGACCAGTGGCTTTGCAAAACCTTCCACAGAGACTACAGTAGAGAAACCATGATTACTTGGTATGTGCACACGATTTGGACTTTCTCTATAACTGTTAATATAATAATAGAGTTAGAATGATCTAGTCATCTAATTTCCATGCTTTTTAATATGAGAAGAAGAGATACGGTGATTATGGTGTCGGCCTGACTAGTCTGACTGGGTGGTTCTAGTTGTAGTTCAACTATGATAATAAGAGTCATGTCGGCGACTGTAATATTTTTATTTCACCCTACGTAAGGGTACTGTCCTTGACAATGAGTATAAATATATATGTTGTCCTTCTAAAATTTGATACCTTTAAATAAGTGTATATATATTTATGTATGGATAGTTTCTAACAGTTGTATATATGGACAGTTAGTAACAGTTATATATTTATTTATGGGAAGTTCTAACAGTTTATATATTGTCTTCTAAAATTTTATATATTTATATAAAATGAGTGTATATATATTTATATATGGTCAGTTCTAACAGTTATATATATGGACAATTACTAACAGTTATATATTTATTGATGGACAGTTTCTAACAGTTTATATATTGTCTTCCTAAAATTTAGATTCCTTTAATGTGACTTTTAGTTATGGTCATCTCTATATATGGACAGTTTTTAACCATGATGTCACATTGTTATCTTTAATTGACGTTAATTGTAATATGAGGTTATCTTTATCTATTGACAATGAGTATTGTCTTTTAAGCTTGTCATTTTTAAAGAGACATATCGCTATTTTATACATTGTCTTTCTAAAAGTCGATACCTTTACATGTGACATGTTTAATTATGGTCATTTTTATATAAGGACAGTTTTTAACCCTGATGTCACATGGTTATTTTATTTATGACGTTGATTATAATGATGAGGTTATCCTTCTATATTGACCCTGGGTGTAAAGGTGTTGGTTGCAACATAGTATAGAGTGTAGTTGGGTAGATAACTTACAAGAAGGAATGGCGTAGTTATTATTGCATTATTTAAGAAATTTATGATCTTAAAGGAAGTCGAATTGTGAGATCCTCCTGTTTATTTGAGTGTTTTTATTTAGTAAGGTCATTGTATATCTTATGGTTGTAGCATATAAGAGGGATTGAAATGTTATGTCATGACATCGGTACCTTGCTGAAGTCTCTTGTCATTGCAATTTGTGCGGAGTAACTTTAGTATAATATATCGCAAAATTATGTAAGGGCAGGGTTAGTTCATTATAAATAAAACGAAAGGTTAGTTCTTTTTAAAATAAAATGAAAGGTTAGAGTTGATATCATTAAAACTTAATAACATTGTCATTTTATTAAAATGGTAAGGATTTTAGTGTTGACGACCTATAAAATGAAGGGTGCCCTGAACTAAGTAACATAAACTTTTAAGATTTAGTAAATGAGGAAAGTTGTTGAATTTAAATTAATGTTGAACTTGGGTGTTCGTTGTCAGAGTCCTTCTTGTCGTGCACCTTCCGTAAAGGATGTAGTCGTCCTTCTTGTTTATGTTGTACTTGATAGTATTCAGTTGGTTGCTTGGTCGGTTGTGTCGGGCAGGATATAGACACCTCTTGTAGCTCAGTATATATGTCTGTGTGTATTTTTAGTGTAAGGAATCCAGTGTCGTATCAAGAGTCTTGGGTTGTTTAAAGGCACAGTTTCCACTCTTGCGACACACTCTGATCCGTATCAGTAGTCTCAGGCTGTTTAAAGGAACGGTTTCCACTACTGCGACTCCCTAAAAGATTTATTAGTTTCTGCCTGAGTAGTCGGCCAGGAGCCTGCCTAATCTTCTTTCAAGAAGACATAAGACTAAAAAACCTGCTTTTCTGTGCAGAAATAGTAAACTCTACTGTTGGATTCTTCCATCTGTGACTGTACTGTACTTAACACTTGGTGTCGTTTTCTTCTTACAGTTGCTAGTTGTACACCTTATGTCTAGGGGCGTTTATTGCTTGTTGTCACTGTGATATGTCGGGGTCGTCTTGTTGTGTTCGTCTTGCTTGCATCTTATTCTAGGTCGGGTTACTAGTTTCTGCCTGAGCAGTCGGCCAGGAGCCTATCTAATCTTATTTCTAGAAGACATAAGACTAAACGCCCTGCTTTCCTGTGCATAAATAGTAACCCTAACACCATGGATTCTTCCCTCTGTGCTCTTATTGTGCACCCCCAGTATGTCTTAATGTTTGTGTTGTGCGACTTATGCCTATGGTCATATATTGTTGCAGTTACTCGTTGTGTGCCTTCAAGTCTTCTTGTGCTAAACATCATGGTTGTGTCTTGTTGGCTATCGAGTGGTGACGTAGAGTCAAGTGTTTTGTTACTTCTACATGCGCGCACACACCTTAAACAAAAAAAAAAAATGCACCTGTTTTCAGAGTTGTTGTCGTAACGAGGAGGTCGTTACAAGTAGGTGGTTGTAGTCAATGTGTCAGATGAAGAAGTGGAAGAAGTTGAGCATACAAATGTAGGAGACGACGATCTCATTCACAATATCGATAACTATATTAGAAAAAATGACGTTGGTGATGATGTTGATATGAATGATCCTTTCACCAATATCGATTATGAACCAGATCCTGATACAGATGTTGAGATGGATGAAGAAGAAGATGATTGATATTTAATTGTTGAAAAGAAGAGGTATGTGTTTATATATTTTATATGATCTTTATATTTTTTGATTTTGTATGATATAGTATATGATACATTTTCTTTATAATTACAAATTAGGTACTATGGGTGAATTGAGAGTGATGTGGGGGGTGGGGGGGGGGCATAATTAGAGCTTCCACATTCACGTGGTTGCCCCTGTTTAGTAGAGAATGAACTATTCTCAAAACCAAGAGGATCTTTGCGTGACTGTGCCTAATCATACCAATGATGTAGGTATGTCATCCCAAGGATTTTCATTTTTATGTTTATAGTTTTGTATAAGCCAATGAATGACAACCATAATTTAAATTTTTGTCATTTTTTGAATAAATATGATCAATCCCAATCTTTTGTCAAAGAAACACATTGCTCTTTTGGAATTAATTCGACAATATAAGCCATTGTTCTGGTAATGGTCAGCGTGGATGCCAGGTTCTTATGTTTCATTGAAAAATATAAAAAATCACCATTAATGATCATTTTCAATGAAAATCCGTCAAAATTGCAGATTGTAATTGCAGAAATTGGATTTAGCAATTTCGAAAACATCTCATACCAACGATGTAGGTATGTCATCCCAGGGATTTAATGTGACAAATAAATATATATCATATTTCCATCTAAAATTGTCCGATATGCCTCTCCTTTCTGCGGGATTTCCATCCAAATTTGAAACAATATCTACATCGAAAATTGTTGGTTTTTCTTTGCGTTGAAACAATATGACTCTCCTTTTTGCTATATACAAGTACACTTCTTTTGAATTGAATTTGTAGTTTTGAAATTTTGTTATGCAAATATTTTATTCAAATTTTACAAGGAAATTGTACTAGGACTAGACACGGACAACAATTACGTGTGAATGGGGCCAACATTGAAATTTTTTCAAACTATTTTTGTATGCATTGAAATTTTACATGGATAGAATATTTGCACGCCTTAACGATATGGGAGGGTTTCTGGACTCAAAATTGACTCACACACCCACTTTCTTCCATCATCAATTCATCATGTAAACCATAAACCTTAATTTAGTTGAGTCATCGATTTGTCTAGTTTTAGTGTTCCCAATGAATGGATGCGGTGTTGTTGACATGGAATGGGACAACACATGTTACTTCTTAATTTTCTTCCTTCAATTGATGTGGTCCTGGTCATTCCTAGCCTTGAATTGAAAGTTACCCCTAGTCTTAGTCATCACCCTTCATTACACTTGTCACCAAATGATTAGATCACAAGGTTGGAGGCATATGGGATGCATTGGGATGAGGCTTTATAACCCTACAATAACAAGATACATTAATTGAACTTTGACTAGATTGAAAGGTACGTGCAATTGAAAGTACTAACAAGCCAAAACTAAAAGGGATCATACATATATATATGGGAAAAATCCAACTAGAAGAATATGCTTCATTTTTTAACTCAATATGTAATTGGTTACAAATGCTTCATTTGTTAACTCAAATCTTCCCGTCTTCTTAATCTTAGGCTCTAATTTCCATTATCAAACTACAAATAAATCCATTTATAATATTTAGAGGATAAAACCACACTCCCCTCATAATTTATAAGGTACTCTGCATAGGTCTCAATTTTACAAGGATTCTTTGAGGAAAATCAAGCTCAAACAAATCGGGCTAAGATTCAATCCTCATCTCACACTACATCCCACACCTCTAGGAAATTTGGATGATGAAAAGGAGAAGGAAAATTTGAAATAAAATAGACAAAAATGTAGGGTTATACCATGTCAAAGGTGTCATTACTCATTTTGTGTCCTATGACCTTAGGGATGCTTGTAAGGAACAAAAATAATGGGACAAAAAAAGAGACAGGGTAAATGACATAATGCACATGAGAATTTTTTTATTATATAATATATATATATATATATATATATATATATATATATATGCACCCCCATTCTCTGTCTCTCATGCACAGAATTAGAAATTTGGGTATGAAAACCAACATCAAGTGGTTTCTTATCATTTCTTTCAAACTCCTTATAACCCTTAACTCATATTTCTTACAATCCTTAAAAATGAACACTCTAACATATAACAACATATTTTTAATCCTTATAACCCCTTAAACTTTACCCTATTACCATTCATGAATAACCCAACTAAACATGTAATCCTAATGGCACATAAACCCTATCTCGAAACTCCTAAGAATGTATCAACCCTAATTCCTATGACCCTTAGTTACCCCCTATGACTCCTAACAAAAATCCTTTGTAACTCATAACCCATTTAACCATTAACAAAAAAATAAATGATATAACACCTATCCCTTAACCTTTATAATATTAGACAACTAACACCAATAAACATTATTTATTCTAACCTCTAACCTTTATAATTGTAACACCTATACATCTCCTAACCCTTACTTTGAATAACACCTATAAATCCTAATTGTTGTAACCCCTGTGAATTTTCAACCTATAATAACCATTGTCCACAATGATTAATCCTAACCATATGAATCATATAACCCATATTATTTCAATATTGTAGTCCATATAAACCCAAAAAAATAACCCCTTAAACCCCCAATTTCTAACATATATCAGTTCCTAACTCTTACAACTCTTAACCCCTAACACTTATCAACAAAAATACATATAACCCTTAACCTAAAGCTCTTATAACTCTTAAACCCAAATCCTATAACATACAACACCAAATGAGGAACCCTCATATCCTCCTTAAAACTAACCCTAATGCTAATCCCTTAACCCCTACTAATCCCTAGGATTGAAAGGATGTCGGTTTGGATGCTTCTATGGGTGTTAAAATAAATACTTGAGATTTTCCATTTTTTATATGACCCATCCACCCCCTGATGCTAGGAGAAAGGTGTCCATAATTTTTTTGAAAGATTTGGATTCCTTATAGATGTGGGAGGGGGTCTTTATCCAATTTTTAAAAGGAACAACGAACAAACATTGTACTAGGTCTAGACATGGGCAATGGTGACCTGTGAATGGGGCCAACGTTGAAATTATTTCAAATTGTTTCTATATGCACTAAAATTTTATATGGATAGACTATTTGCATGCCTTAATAATATGGGAGGGTTTTTGGACTACGATTTGACTCATACATCCACTTGTTTCCATCATCAATTCGTCAATTCAACATGGGCCACTTTTTAACAATATTCCATGTTGTGCATATGAGAGATATTTATACAAACAAATTTTCCTAGAACAATCCACATCTATGGTGTTGCAGGAGGTGGGATTCCCTACAAATGATTTGGGTGATTTTTTTCAAATAAGGGTTTTATGTGGTTGTTTGCAATGCAAAGGAATAAGAAACAACTCTTGTTGAGTAAGCGCTAAAGAATTATTTTCAAGATAAAATTCTAGATGTTGATGGAAGTATATCTCATATAGTTATTCCTAACCCCATAAGTGAAGTTGGGCATACAAGGGAAAAAACTAATTTTAATATTTTTCTTGAGCCTATGAGAAATGTGTCTATCATAGCCAACCCAAGAATGTTTCCTACTATCCCATCATCAAGGGCTAAGTGTTTAGATACCCAATAATCAATTGTTGGACCTATTATTAAAACTAGACGATCTAAGGTGGTGGGTTCAATAGTGAAGAGTTTGCTAAAGATAAATAGAAAATAAAATATTTCACAATATGATGGTAGGGAAGACCTTTTAGATATTTCCTTACCTCCAAATTTAGAATTTTCTCAAAACACATCATTTAATCACACTCTCTTTCGTGCATGGTTCAATGTTAAACCATTTCTTACATTTGGATAACTTTTCCTGTTTTTTGGTAACAACTATGTAATTTCCCCCTCTAAAATTATCATGTACTTGAAATCGGCGCATATAAGAGACATGTGAATGGGGCCAACATTGAAATATTTTCAATTTGTTCTTGTATACACTAAAATTTGACATGGTTAGACTACCCACATGCATTGACGGTATGGGAGGGTTTTCGGACTCAAACATGACTCGCACATACAATTCAACAATCAAACAAGAATCCTATAGAATAATTAATGTGAATGGGGACAATGGATGTTTGGCATGGATGTATTGGAAGCATATTCCGTAGCACACTGGTGTTTAAATTGTTTCCCTGAACACTTCAAAATTATAAGGATGAATGACCATTTACAACTACATGTGACCCTTTACAACTTCATGTGATAAGACATCACTTCATCCTTGTTTAGCTACAATCCTACCTACTATTTTAGTTCTGGTCTTCCCTTAGTGTTGATGCTCCTTAATTCTCCTAACAATCTCTACTTTCTGTGGTGTGGACCTTATATGTCCTATTTACTAAGCATGTTTCATTATATCCTTTCCACTACCACAACATGGGTGTATTCAAAATTCATAATGATGAGTCCAACAATCCCTGAATAAGCTAGTTGACTCACCCTCTAGTCATTTTCCACCACATTTATGTCACTTCACATGTTATCATATCCTTTCCAAATGATGAGATCAAGGGTCCATGAACTCATGGAGAATTTCCTCCCTCCTCTATGGTGTCATTCCAACATTGAATTTTCCTATGTTAGTTGTTCATGTTTTTTTCCTTTTATATAAACTAGTAGTACTTTGATTGTGTCATGGAGTTTATCTATCCACTTTACATTTTGGTGCATATGCATGAATCACTTCTCACCAATTCTTGGTATCTTATCTTGTTCTTCAATTTCTCAATCTACATAATGACTTAAGAAGTGGGTGATGGTAGATTATATAGACTATGCATTGAGTAATGGATATTTAATTGTCATTAATTTGAAAAAGTGTTCATATCTTTCCATAAATTTCAAAAACAGCCATATCTTTCCCAAAAATTTGAAAAATTAATTGGATGGTGTGGAAATCAAAACAATTTTTGAGTGCATTTACTATTGGATTACCATCATCACTGGAAGGAAAGATGTTTTATGGCTACCACCATAGCTCTATAGTGCGATGATGCAAATCAAAGATATTATCTTGACATGAATTGACTATTTTGAATGGGAATTCCCCTATCCCCCTGACTACAAAGGTGGAGCTTAATTCCCATGAATATTGAAAGAAACTTACAAATTCAAAGGATTTATTCTCGACTCAATTAACTCAATACTTCCTTAACCACAAGGTTAATTTTTATTAAATTAATACAACTAGATTGACTATCCATTTCATAGGATCCAGCCTTATTAGATAATAATTAAAGCTATATAATAATTATATTAATTATATATATATTATAAAATTAATATAACAAAAAAATAAAAAAACATAAAAATAATAATAATATATATATATATATGTGTGTGTGTGTGTGTGTGTGTGTGTGTATAATATAAAATAATAAATAAATAAACACATAAAAAAATAAATGAACAAAAACAAACATCTCATAATATTTCCCCCATGCCCTTGCCCGCGCCATCGATCATAGCTTCAAAATCTAGCTATTGGAGGAGGTTGCCCATTGCCTAGCCTGTGCCATCGATCATAGCTTCACCAACTAGCTATTGGAGGAGGTTTCTCATTGCCCATCCCATGCCATCGATCATAGCTTCACCAACTAGCTATTGGAGGAGGTCGATCTAGTTGTTGGAGGATGTAGACCATTGCACTACCCAAACCTTGCGATAAAGACAAAGCAAGATAACATGTGACCAAGGGGATAGAGGAGCATTGATAGAAGAGGCCAACTAGACCTAGCATGACAAAGGAGGGTTGATAGAAGAGGCCAACTAGCCCTAGCATAATAGAGGAGCGTTGATAAAGGAGGCCAACCAACCCTAGCATCGATAGAGGAGGCCTACAATGTCAGCAAATCAGGTATGGATGTGAAGCAACTCTTTCTATGAAATTTCTCCTTCCTTCTTTACACATTGTGATTGCTAAAAGGTGGAGTGAAAAAGACACCTAAATCCTAGCTAGGTGAACTTGAAAAATCATATGAGATACGTCTCAATTCTATACTGGTACTCCCAATGATATGTACCATAATTAGGGTTGGATGGCACATCGACCATATACAAATTTATCATTGAAGAATATAAATAACCCATACATTTTAGAGGTTTATATGCATCCATGACCACAAAAATAAGGTTCACATTGTGTCAACAATTCACTAGGATTCACATCCTCACAATATCCAATATCTCCAAATAATAGTTGCAATTGATCATGTCAACAACAACAAAATATGACATTGATCACTGTAGGTTTAGGTACATCTTTTAATCCTATTTACACTCCCTATTGCCACACTTGTGCCCACCTTGTAATCCCATCAACTTGACCTCTCAAGATACCCTCTCTACTCCTGGGAAGACACATCTCCCACCTACTCTCCACTATTCCCACAAACCCCCTATAAATTCAATTCACAATACACATCCAATATGACAATGAAAAAACCCCTTCCCCAACTCTGATCATTGAGGATAAACCCAAAATATTTGCTCCTCCAACAACCAACACAATGAATATCTGACAAGAGATTAGACATCCCTTTCAAACCCAAACTAGTTTTACTAATACCTTACATGACCCTCTTGTCACTTTTGAGGAAGCTACCCAAAACCCTAACCTCCCTTACCCTCACACTAATTTTTTATTTCCAACCTGAAGCCACCTAGGATCCCCTCTTTTCCACATCTCCATTTACCACCTTCTTTTGTGATCCCATTATATTTCCTTCCTAGCCAAGAGATGTCACAAAACCCATTGCTATGCCTAATGGTCCATGGATGCAACACTAGACTAGTGAGGTTGGCCCTAACACCTCCTTGTAGAAACAACCAAAAGAGAAAGGAACTACACTTGTACTTGAGACAACTCCAATTGCATCAGTACTACTGAAAACTAGAACCACTAGACTACACAATCAAGGTTCCTCCTCTTCTCATCCAACTTTGAAGCAGATTCAACATAGATACACTATAATTTTGGATTGTTTGAGATATAGTACGTAATGAATTTCTCAAAGATATTTTGATAAATAATTCCTTGTGTGAATTAGAGAAATTATATATATTTCCTTTGGAAATTCACTTTAGTGACATTATATACATGGCATATACATATGTAAAATTAAAAGTAGAAAATGTGACCTTCACAAAATAGCTTAGAAGGGTCCCAAACAACACTCTTGGAATCATGATGGCATAATGATATCAACGAGGAACTTTGGGACATAACTTTGACTCTAAAAAGAGAGTTAGTAAAGAATAAGAAAGACTTAGTAGAGAACTTGTGACATGTATTGTTGTAGAGAATGGGGATGACTATATTTTTTCATATATGAACCATTTGGAAGATTTGAACCCCTTGTTTGAACTAGAGCACTTATAACCTTTGATTGAACACATGCTTAAAACAATCACTAATCGAGTATTTAAAAAATGGAAGAGAGTGGTATTAGTGAAACCATATTTACCCTTGTTTTTTCATTTCCATTTGCATCAAGAGACGTTTCCTAGAGACACAGTTCAAGTCTTCACATTTCCTAGAGATTTTTCCATTTCCATTTTCCTAACTCTTCTACACGATTCAAGTCCTCACACTTAGCCAAATTTAGAACCCAACATAGTTCATTCAACCCCTTTCTAGCCTTATGTAAAAATCAAATGAGCTTCAACAATCATGTTTGGATATGTTAAGAGTTGAGAATGTATAAAATTTCTTGGTTACCTTTGCTAAAATAAATTAATACTGCCAAATCCTAGAGTTAACAATCAACAACACCATCTAATAGTAGTTACTACTCCAGTGAATTCTTAATCGATCACATGGGCCTATAAAGGAATTTTCCATTGATATTTAGAAACTAATACACTATGTTGATTTGTAGAAGTCAACTCAAGATGTATAGATTTGTTTCTCTATGATAGATATTTTAGTTGCACGTCAATTTTTTGAGTCAAATTTTAGGTGGCCCTTCTCATGCACAAGCTCTAGTTATGCCACGGAATGTGATTGATTTAGTTCACACTCATTTCTTGTTTACAAATGAGTTCTTGTATCAAAACATTGTTGGGTTCACTATTGAATTCATGTAGTAATGCTTCATATTGTATATAGTAAGTTAGATATACATTCGACCTTATTTCATGCCAACATTGGTTCCAAACAATTAATAGTTGATCTCTTCTATGCTAACTCCCTCACATGTATAAATCAATTTTTGTATGATGAACAATTGGTTTTATTTTATGCATTTAAGAGTGTGCCCGAATGGATTAGGGAAGTTTGGGGACCCAAGGGAGGCTCCTCAACTAAAAAATAACCCAACTAGTGCACAAGGCCCAAGAGAGGTCATAACTAGTAAGGGAGGGACCTAAATGTGTTGGCCAAACCATATACCATAGACAAACATATGACCAAGGAAGGATAAACACAAAATAGAGTTGCATGATGGCACTAGAAATCACATGGAAAGACATAATCACACATCTAGACTAAGGTAAAGGACTCAAAATGAGGGGTTTAAACACACTATGATCCATCACTAGGAGGACCTAAGTGTTTTCCTAGTGTAGGTTGTGTATGGGAAATGCACCATGAAATACTCTACACACCAATATGTGATGGGATATGTGTATGATTGATATGAAGTGTAGAAACCATAAACTAAGTTTCACCCCCATTGCATGAGATATACTTCATGGAATAGAATAGAAAAAAATTGCATGAAGAATATTGAAAGGAAAAGAAACAATTGAAGACAAAGAAAATAAGGTGACACTAATTGGCAAAGTAAATATGCATAAGAAAATAGGAGGGTACTCATGAGAAAAGTTTGCTCGAGAAGGTACCCTGACATAATGATGGAATTCACCACGTGATAATTCTTTTCTTGATAACCATCGTGGGAACCCAACATGCCCCTATATCGATGAAAAGTGGAAATACACATGGGTTTCCCACGGGAATATTCTTGCAAACCATGATAACAAAGAGAAAAGAGAGGTGATAAGCATCAATTCATGACAAGATACGCTAGGAGAGGAGGGAGAAGAACAAGTGTAACTACCACTTGATTAATAAAGAAACAACTACAATATAAAAGTAAATGAAAAAGTGAAGTAGAGGAAGGTAGAGAAAATGATATATGAACTTACCTAAGTATTGATGATTCCATGTGAAATCATATTGGGACATGTTATAGAAGAAGTTTTTATTTTAATATGATAATATGGCTTGCCCCGTGTACACCTACGAGACAAACAATGACTTGAACACAATGTCAAAAGCTTTCCTGAATGGAGGAAAGGAATATAGGTGACAACTGGATAAAAGGGAGCAGGGAAAGGAGGCAAGAGTATGAGCCTACTTTGAGTGGAGTAAGAGAGAATACGAGGAAAAGTGACAAAAGATTTTTTATTGTCCTCCCCTTAAAATTCCAAATGGGAATTTTCTTTTAAGTAAAAGAACACAAACACATGTATTGTCAATAAATAATCTAATACATAAGTTGAAACTAGGGAATTACTTAAATTGAAATTAGGGAATCACTTGCGAACTTTATGCAACTTTATGCAACATGCAACTTTATGCAATTTATGCAACAATGAAACTTATGCAACTATGCAACTATGGAACTTATGCAACTTATGCAACTATGCAAGTTATGAAGCTATGCAACTTATGCAACTTATTGCAACTACGCAACTTTATGCAACATACAACTTATGAAAATTTATGAAACTATGCAACTTATGAAACTTTATGTAACTATGCAACTTATGCAACATATACAACTTTATGCAACTATCCAACTTATGCAACTATGCAACTTTATGCAAAAATGAAACTTATGCAACTTTATGCAACTTATGAAACTTTATGCAACTTTATGCAACATGCAACTTATGCAACTTTATGGAACTTATGCAACTTTATGAAACAATGCAACTTATGCAACTATGAAACTATACACAACTATATGCAACTTATGCAACTATATGCAACTATATGCAAATATGCAACTATATGCAACTTTATGCAACAATGCAACTTATGCAACTATATGCAACTTATGCAACTATATGCAACTTTATGCAACTATATTGCAATTATATGCAACGTATGTAACTATATGCAACTATAAAAGAGAAGACTCACACCCCAAAGCATACCAAGATAACAATAATGGGATGGAAATTATAACATGAATCAAGTAAACAAGGACCCCAATAAGTTTGTTACGTACAATAGAATCAAGTATATTCTCCAAGAAAAACATGGGTTCCCTAAATATTTACTCGCTAACTTATCTTCTCATTTTTTAAAGTGTTGGTACCACAAACTTATATTCACATGATAACTTATCTTCTTGTTTTAACGAGTGTAGGTACCACCAAATAGGTATCTATCGGATTTACATTCCTTGAGTGATGATCAAGATATACTAAGAAAGGTTTAAATTGAGACGTGTTATACTAGATCTACCGGTTCTAGATCAACTAGATCTGAAAAGGTAAGGAAAATATTTCGTATACGCACGCAATTTTTTATTGCCAACGGAGGGTCATGTAATTATGATGCTTAGAGCATAGGTGACATTGAGTTTCCCTTGAGATATAGACATCTAGTGCAATGATGGGCACCTAAGGATCTACTTGAAGTGGACACGGATTTCTTCATCAGTGGGAGGATGTATCGCATTGCTCCTTCATCCTTACATGGATTGGGGTTATTTTCCATGGATGGCATAAAGTTTGGCTATGGTACTGTAACTGAATTGATGGAGTATGTTGGAATATTATACAAATACAATCACTGGTTGATGTTGGTCTGATATACGTGAAGTATGCAAAGATACAGAATTGCCTCAAATTATACTCAACTAGTAGATAACAATCAAAATAAAGGGGAAACTATGTATATTGATGGAAGGACAAAAGCTACTGGAAACATTGCGGGCTTTATAAATAGTACACGACCAATGGAAACAACTAAGAAGTTGAATTACATATTTGAGGGAGGCAAAGGAAATCCAGGGTGACTGTGGAAAGGCACCCGTTGTGCCTTAGTAGGTAAATGTTAAATACAGTAACAATTTATGACTACAACAAATAAATTTCTGAAATTTCATTATTAATTTTCTGATATTACTACAATATTTCATTTTTTTAATGTTACAGGTGAATTTCATAACCTTTGTTGATTGATTTATTGTGTCAGCTTCTGTCCACGTTGACCGTGGAAGAAAATCACCTGCTACATCTATCCAGGGTGACTGTGGAAAGGCGCCCGCTATGCCTCAGTAGGTAAATGTTAAATACAGTAACAACTTAAGACTACAACAACTAAATTTTTGAAATTTTAGTATTTTTTTCTGATATTACTGCAATATTTCATTTTTTAAATGTTACATGTGAATTTCATAACTTTTGTTGATTGATTTATTGTGTCAACTTCTGTCCAGGGTGATCGCGACCGAAAATCACCCTCTATATCTGTCCAGGGTGACCGTGGAAAGGCACCCGATGTGCCTCAACAGTTAAATGTTAAATACAGTAATAACTTATGACTACAATAACTAAATTTCTCAAATGTTAAAGTTCATCTGATTAATTTTATTCATCAATGTATTGTGGCATGGTCAACGTGGGAAGGCACCCACTGAGGATATTGATGAGGATGAAATATTTTATTCCACTGACCCAATAACAACTACACCAAATGTCTTGAAGAAGGAAAACATATAATATCTAGGTTTTCTTAGCAAAAGACCCCTGACACAGGAGGATAGGGCAAGAGTTGTATATCTACAAAATACAATAAATAATTTTGGGGTAGGTAGCATCTTCACATATTTTTATCACCTATGACAATTTCATATCCATTTTTTTGTTTTATATTTTCTATATGATCTGATAAAGTAAATTTTTCCATTTGTAGGAGTTTTTAAACCCCGTGCATCAGGAACCTGCCGATTCTACAACTGCTATAGGTAGAAGTGATGTTCCAATGAAAATAAAATGTCTACATAGAAAAGTACAAGCGAGGATTTTTTACCCTCTTGAGGTTCCCCTCGAATCCATTGACGAGGGTAATGATTTTGACTTGCATGACATGCCGGAGCATGATGAGTCAGAGCTTGGGACTCCACATGAATTCGGAGAGGAACGTACTGTAGATGGAGAGGAAACTATTCTGCATGGAGTAGAACGAATTAAAAGCACTAGATCACTAGATGTCACCTTTCTAGTGGATGACAAATGTGTTTCGATCAAGATTCAGAAGATTGCAGGTAATTGTTAATTAATTGATTCATTTTTATCATGAAATTGAAATGGACATTTGTTGAGATTATTATAAATTAATGGATAACATGTTTCTGCAGGAAACAATGTTTTCTATAGAAACTTAAATGACAAAGCATTGGAGTTTTTTGACCCCACCATTCACACATGGTGGAATTGCCAAGATAGAAAAAAGAAAGATGATTTGATAGACCACATGGTAAACTTGTTCGGCAACAATTTCAAAAAGGAAGTGGTTACAAAGTTAGACGACGAGAATTTAAAATATACCAGGGCCCAATATAAGGAGAAATTGCAATTAGACCTCAAGCATGAGCACCCTCCCATGGTTCCAGAGAAAGAGTGGAAAGCCCTAATAAGGATGCAAAGGAGAACTTGTTTAAAAAACAAGGAAGACATCTATGAGTTGGTCAAGAAAGGTACAACACATGTCATATTATTAGTGAAATATGCTCATTTATGTTTTTCTTTCTTGTTTTAAGTAACAATTCTGATATCTAATGTTTTTCAAAAATTCCATATGTAGGCTACCAGACACCTCCAAAGAAACCAAGGCTAGAATGGAAAAGCACGGGCAACATAAACTAGGCCAGGGTGGCTATGGAAAACTAAAAGCCTAAATTGTAAGATTTAAATGATTAACTGTGGTTAATATTTATTTAACAGTAGCGAACAAATATGTTTTTTTGTTATTGGTATTTTTAATGGTGTTATGCATTGCAGTTAAATATGTTCGACATTGTTTCCACCAAGGAGGACCTAAAGCTTGGTTACAAGCACGGTTTTAAAAGTGTGATTGAATATAGGAAAATCTTTGGGAAGACTCCAATCTCCCCAGCCACACAGGTAAATAAAATGAATAAGGAAACCGCAATAGCATGCTTGTAAAGTCTATTCATATTTTATTATATCACCCTTAACTAAGTATTTATGTTTGTTTTCAAGAAACAGTGCAACTACAGCAGTAAATCTAGCGGTATTTAGCAGACACCACGTCATACAAGGGTGCACATGTCCAATGATAGTGGGGAGCAGAGTACCCATTCCAGTATGTATGCTTCAAAATTAGAAATATTTACTATGATTGTAGATATTTGTTTCCTGACTTATACTTATATATTATCTTCTCAAAATTGAAGACCGTGTAGTTCAGGAGTGTGAACTGTGAGAGGAACCAAGTGGACAAGAAATTAATGCACCAACTGTCATAGCTACACAGACAGGTAAAGAGCAATAGTGTAATGTTAGTAAAAAAAATGAATTAGTTATTTCAATTATATTTCAACATATCGATACGAAAATTTTTGTTGTTGCAGTTCACGACCCTGCACAGATGCCTCAATGCCCTTCTCAGTGACATACCATAAGTATGGTACATGAGTGCATGGAAACACAAACAATAGAAGAAGAAGGTGAAATAGATACAATGTCAAAGGATGATTATGATACCCCAATTGTCAATTTTATGAATGCAAAAAAAAAAAAAAATCAAAGAAAAATTAGATGTATAAATTCATGACTTGTATTTGGATGTTTATCAATGTTTATAGTATGAAACATTGTTTATATGAATTACAACATTATGCTTCAATGTTTATGTGTTCATATGTTTTGATGACTTTTCTAGTTATGCATGAATGTCTATATGTTTTCTATATAAACAAAATCATTTGTTGGGTATGGGGAATGGAGAGCGATGTGAGGGGAGGGAGGGGCCATATGAGCTTCCACCTTCACGTGGTTAGACCTATTTTGTAGAGAATAACCTATTCTTGAAACAAAGAGAAGCTCATTAAGTTATGCAACCACTTAAGTTTTTTCTAGAGTATTTTACATAACTAAATACATGTTTATTTTCTTATATATTATTTACTCATATAAAGAATTTGTATTTTATGATTCATACAGGTCTTGGTGATGGAAATTCATATCGTGGACAACTCTTATCAAGTTGTATGGGCTAATGGATTCGATGAAAGGACAATGATAAGGTAAGGGTTTTGACGTGTTTTTTAAAGTAGGATTTATCCTAGTAAAAGTTCACAATCCTCATGAAAGGATACAATTTCATTTTTGGTAGACAAGCATTAAACACTAGTGGATATTTAATCTCTACATGAATCCACTTAATGGAATTCAGTAGTGTGCATATTTGTGTCAATTAATTCTCATACTCCATAGGGGGCCCAAAAGTAATGGACACTTTGGAATAAATGACATAGGAGAATACTATTCTCCAACTCAACTTTCCACTAGTAGTTGGATTAATGTAGTCTTCCCACTATCCTATGGTGAGATTATCGAAAAACACCTTCATCCAATACTTCTTCTATCTATTTAACAAATATATTTCCCTACATTCGATCCAATGGATATACCATCCAATAACCCTTTTTATCAAATGACATCATTATCAAATTCCCAATCAATCCATTACAATACTAGGTATGGATATTTGTCATCTACTATGTCAATGAACTCAAAGTAAGCATAAATATTCAAACAATCGAGATAAAATTCCATCTACGCCAATTTGACAATGGGGAAAATGTGTGATTGGTTCACCAACTACCACTAGATCGACAAGTGGACCCAATTTGGTCATCCCATGAGTTCCAATGATTACTTCAGTAGGATGTTAACATCCAACCCAAAGTTGGGCTAGAACTTAAAATCTTGGTTACTCGTGTCTTAGGTAATAGATGGAATGACAACTGAAATATCTAGAGAATTGGGGAAAATGAGAAACTCATGACATGTCTTCAATGTAATCAAGGTAGGAAAACATGGGAAAAATTATGATCATCCATGCATATGTGTGATAAATCTACTATTATTGGGATAGATAATGGGAGAGGTGAAGGGAATTAAGGGGTTGACTTCGCAATCTCTACATACAAAAAAATCCCTTTTGGTGTAATATGTCAAAATAATTATTAGGAAGATTGGATTTTATATAATGTAGTGTTAGTGTCAAGACCAACCAACACTATTAGAAACGAAATACGTGAATCAATTCAAGAGCTATTGACTATCAATTCCCATGAATTCAAACTATATAGAACCAGGAGTACCAACCAATACCATAAATCAATAGAAAGAATATATATATATATAAGGTAAGCATAAAGAAACAAGGAATTCAAATGAAAGTGAGAAGACTCAACTAGATGAAAAAGAAAATGAACAATAAACTAAAGCAACAAAAAGAAATCAAAAAAATAAAACATAAACTAACAATTTATTGTTTTATTATTTTAGTTTTTATTTAATGATTCGGTACCTCTAGGTCTGGATCGATATAGAGTTTCAAATGAGACCCATTCGTAGTAAATGAACAGAGTCTAACATGTTCATCCTTACACATATACACATTAGTTCCAATGACATATGCAACTATGTAATCTCCCATCCAAACTTTTTGAAACCTTGTGTGTTTACCCTTACAAGATTGAGAAAAATCCCATAGTAAATCCTTATGCCCCACATCAAAAAATACAAATTTATCTTTCTTATCAAATAAATTCTTCACCATTTATTGTTATGTTTCATGTTGGTAAGGGCATTTTCTCTTTGTTGTGGAATATTTGGGATAGTTCGGAGGAGTTTAATTCTTCGAATTGAAAAGAAAGAGGAAACAAGTCTAGTTAAGGTTCTACATTCATCATAGCCTCTTAACCATACAACACCTAGAACATAGTTTCTCTAGTATTTATTTTCATTGTGGTGTAGGAAACCTATAGAGCGTACAAGAGTTAAATGTGCCATTGGTAGGGTTTCTCTTTCCCACATTCTTCTTTAAGATTTTAATCAATGTTTTGTTCATGGATTCTACTTGGCCATTTCCTTGGGGATAATAAGTGGATGAGGTTCAATTCTTAACCCCAAACTTGCTACAAAACTTAGTCAACTTCCCATAAATGAAAGCAACTCAATTATCATAAATAATTTCCAATGGAAGGATAAATTGTGAGAAAATATTGACTTCTAGGAAGGAAATTACCTATTCAACGTTATAATATTTTAGTGGAACAAATTCACACCCTTGGTAAAGAAATCAATGGCTATGAGGATAAAAACATGGCCAATAGAATATGGTGGGCTAATTGGGCCAATGAAGTGTAGACCCCATAAAAAAAGGAAATCAAGAAAAACAAGATTTAAGGGCATGTCAGAAAGTTACTCTCTTCCCATCGTATTCTAGCATATCTTGCAAGATTTCATGAACTAGTAACAATCTTTGAAAAGAGAGGGCCACTATTGACCAATATGGATGATTTTATTTGCAATCTCCTTGGAAACAAAATGGCCACCAATGTGAAAGGGTTGAGCAGCCATATAGTGAAGAACTATCAACATGTTTTAAGAGATATATTTGTCTACACAATACAAAAGTACGCCATCTATAAACCTACAGAACAGTAAAATATGACATAATTTAAGGATTTTAATCTAAATCTCCTTTTGTGACTTTCAATGTTGGGAAGGCAATGTTCATTATGTAAGTAACAAAAATATCATGATACTAAGGATGACCAGTGACATATACATTCTCACAATCAACAACAAATAGAGTAGATAAAGAGTCATCATCACTATTGGAATCTTCATTAAGATCACCACGCTAAGCTAGCTAGAGAGATAAATATCACCCTTTAATAGTGTGATAAGTAAATATCTCAAAATCATGCTCTTGTATCCTAGTTAACTAATGAGCAAGATTTCCTAAAAGGAAAGATTGCGACAATAGAAATTTAATGGTAGGTAGAGGAATCTTTACCTTGGTATGTTTTCCAAGAATGAAGTGGCGAAATTTTTCAACAACCTTGACCAAAGAGAAAGAATTATTTTCAATCAAGGTATACTTAAACTCAACGTTAGAAAGGCTTAAGATCATGAAATCAATTTATTGTTTTGAACCCAAGTCATCCTTTTGTAACAAGATAGATAAGCTAGCTTTCTCTATAGTATTGTATATGACAAAATCTTTTAGAAAATCAAGTTGAGCAAGCATAGGTGCAAAAATGGCCTTTTTGAAATCCACCAAACCTCTCTTGGTGTCTTGAGACCAAGAATATTCATGTTCCTTTTTATGCAGATTATGAATAGGCTTAACCATCCTAGAAAACTCATGTATAAACCTTCTAACAAATTTGATTTTTCGCATAAAGGACTACATGTCCTTCTTTATGGCAAGTGGAGGAAGGTTTTGAATGACACAAACCCTTTCTAGGTCAATACTAATGCTAGAATCTTTAAAAATATGGCCAAGTAATTTACCCCATGAGACACAAAATATAGACTTAGCTATAGTCAAGGACATGTCGTACTTTCTGCAACATGGAAATACTTGCCTCGGGTTAATGAATAGTATGGTCATCGAGGTAAACCTAAATAATCATACCAATTAATTCATCGAATGTTATGTGTGTATCTCTCTAAAAAGTAGCGCCTGCATTTATTAGACCAAAGGGCATGCATTCATAAGTGAAGTTGCCCCACTGAGTAGTGAAGGTGCCCCACTGAGTAGTGAAGGTGGTTTTATAATGATCTTCTCACTTGAGGTGAATTTGATCATAGCCTAAGAATACATCAAGCAAAGACATCATTTGGGATCCTACAACTTGTTGCAGGATTAGTTCCATGTTGGGGAGCATAAGGTTATCCTTCACTCTTTCCTTGTTAATGGTGTGAAAGTCTACACATATTCAAATGTAGAAATTCATTTCTTGAATTAGGAGCAAGTTAGAAACTCACTCAAAGAACTGTACACAAAAGTCAACAATTATCTCTCCTTCTTCTACCTCCACCTTTGCTGCTTTTGGTTTACTTTTCCTATTTCTTCCTTTTCCCTTTTCTTTTTCTCTACTAGTGAAGAAGAAGCCTATGCCTCAACTACCTATGTATCCTCTCTTGATAATGGTGTTGTATTTACCCAGTTAATTGATTCTGAGTCAATGGATTAAACCACCTATAATGCTTATGCCCTTACCTGTGCTTTTGAAGAAGCATATTCCTCTCTAGCTACAAGGTCAACTCAATCAAATGGATCTATGGATGTCAGCGTTGGGACTAGATATAGAACCAGTTATGATACTGGCATTGAGCATCTTATCAACTTCCCTCCTAATAGTGGCCTCAAAGGATAGAGTAACTATTTATTGTCTTTTCCAAATAGGAATAGTGTTGTATTTTATAGTAATAGCATGATGGATAATTCTCAGGTCAAAACCAAAAAAGTCATCATATCAATAGACAAAGATATCCCTGAATTCAAGGAATAAAGTAATATTATTTTTCTTTTCTAACTCGAAATAATTAGCACTTATAGACAAAGTTTTAGGGTCATCATCTGCACCAATATTCATAAGGATAGTATATGATACCTTTCTCTTTGAATCCTCTTGAGAGGATGTGTTCTTACTCCAAACATCACTTAAGGAAAAGGAATTATCCAAAGGTAGTAAGCTCTTGGGAATTTTTTTTTTTCTATGAGAATGACATTAGAGTATCAACTTGCTCTCAATAAGAAAAAAGAAACAAATGTCCCTATCATCCTGGAAAATTTGCCAAGAATCATCATTATCAAGTAGGTGAGGTTTATACAAATATATCATAGGGTGGCTACAATGGTTAGCCAATAGCTATCTCTCGAGTCTAGTAATGTAAGGGACTAGCTTATCAACTATACAAATTTTCTTCTCTACAACTATTTCCAACTATTCATGTAGATTCTCATGTAGATTTTTTTTTTTTAAACCTACAGGAGGCGTGGCAATAGTGACGAAATTTCACTAAAAACGTTTTTACTCTACGAAGGATTTTCGTGGAAATAGCGATGAAAGTTTGTCGCACGCAAAAAATGAGTATTTACTCTACCAAGGATTTGCATGGTAACAGCGACGAAAGTTCGTTGCACCTTTCCACACTTTTTCGTCACACATATGGCATCTGCATCGTAAGTTGTTGGTGATTTTTTACTCTGCCAAGATTTTTTGTCACTATTGCCACGATTCTTCATCTCACCTTTCCACGCTTTTTTGTCGCATGTATGGCATCTGCGTCGTAAGCTGTTGGTGAGTTTTTTACTTTGGCACTATTTTTCGTCCCTATTGTGACGATGTTTTGTCGCTATTGCCACGGTTTTTAAGGTAAACCTATCTTGAGGATGATGACACGTGGAGGCCTTTTTCCATCGTTGTTTCCATGAATACCTGGTTCGTGGATATAGTGACGAAAAAATTTCCATGAAAAATAGTCTTTGCTTTCGTGGAAAGTGTGATGGATATGTGTGGCAATAACAACGAAAAACCATGGCAAATTTGGTCATATGTAGTAGTGATGAGATCCTGGGTCTAGGACTAAACACATTACTATCGCTTGAGCTCATCACATCTCTAAAGTGATGAAATATCCATTATCTTTATCACGCCAGAGGAGCGGGTCAGTTGGGGCGATTTTAGTTTCATGGAAGTCAAGTGGAGATGTGGGATTCACTAGTGCTCAAGTGACTGAATGGGGGTTGTATTGTAGGGCTCTGACCTACGCGGGTATTCAGTTGAATGGCAGACCAAATATTCTTAGATGGACTAGGGGTGATGGATCTGGCAACATCACAACCAAAAATGGCTACAACACTCTGGCCTCTAAAATTTGGTCTCCAAATACTTGTGGTTGGTGACGTAACCTTTGGGAATGGGATCTTGCTCCAAAACTAAAATTGTTTACGTGGTTAATTCTAGAAAACAAAATTCTAACATGGGACAATTTGCAATGTAGGGGTTGGTCTGGTCCAAGCATTTGCTCTCTTTGTTTCAAAACCCCGAGATTTTTTTGCACCTGATGGTTAAGTGTATCTTCACACAGCACGTTTGGACTTTGATTTTAAAACCCTTAAGCTTAAATTCAACGTGGACGGGTTCCACCATGTGTTCATGTTTTGAAGGTTGGTTAAATCAAAAAACAATTTGTCGTATGTTTCCATCTCTCATTTGTTGGAAAATATGGCTGGAACATAACAACGTTACTTTTGAGAGTGGTTGTTCTTCTTTACACTCGATTTTACATAGGACTCTTGGTTGGTTGGGCAGTCCCAAGGCTTTACAACAAGTTGTAGTTCCTAGGCATATACCCCCGATTTTAAAGGAAGACATTCCAATAGGTTGGTTTGACAGAGCATGTAACATCCTGCTCTGGCACACTGACAAAACTTATTCTTTGAGGACACTTGCTCACAAGTGATCTGGATTTTTATGATGATAAACCACTTGTCCTTGATGATGATGCGTTATGATTGATGACATGATGTTTTACTATTGTTGTATACAGGTGCTATTGACTCATTTTATTTGAGTGTGTAGGGTTTTTTGACCTGGAGGATGCAGAGGCATCGATGGAACCCTTGGACTCCGGATTGAGTCAGGGAGTGTGATATTGAGTTGATTTATTTACCATGATATTTATTGATTTGATGATATGTTGTTGACATGTTCTGACATGATGGTTGATGATGCAAGCTGACAATAGCTTGCCGACCAGACTCACATATGGAGTAAAGGGGACACACATGATTTCCAGAGAGGTTGAGGGAGAGGTGTGGATAGCAGCCCTGCCATAGCCTGCTAGCACTCCCGCTGTGGAGCGCGGGACATCTTCCGAAGTGGGCGAGTGGCTAAGGTATGATTTTAATTCTGGCGAAATCGTTTATAAATGGTTAGTGTTAAAATGTTTCTGATGTCATGCTGAAAAACTCGTTTCTGGCAATTTCGCTTATAAATGCTTAGTGTTAAAATGTTTCTGATGTCATGCTAACCACTCATTCGGAAAATTAGTTGGGATCGATTACTGCGTCGTAGTTCTGAAATCTTGTTGGGTTAAATCGTTAACGAATTGGGTATCTGAAATTTTTTGATTTGCATTTATTGGGCGTTCTCTTGATTACAGTGGGCAATTCATTTATGATCTGCGTTTTAACTGACCTGGCAATGATCTGGCAATTCGTTTATGATCTGGCTATTCGTTTTTTCTCTGCGTTTTAATGTTCTAATGGTCTGTGTCTTACTGGAATATAGTTGGGCGTTTTCATTTTTACCGTGGGCAATTCTTGTGTGTGGGCGTTTTATTGCAAACTGTGAGAATTTCTCACATTGGTCGTTGATCATATATAGTGGGCGTTTGCCACTATTTTCCTGTGCGTTTTGGCAAATGAATATTGGGCTTTTGCCACTGTTTTCCTGTGTGTTTTGGCAAACTAATATTGGGCGTTTTCCACTGTTACCTTGTGCATTTTTGGCAGACTGATATTGGACGTTTGCCACTATCATCTTGTGCATTTTTGCAAATTGATCTTAGGCGTTTTTGCCACTATTATCTTGTGCATTTTTGCAAACTGGTAGTGGGTGTTGCCACTGTAGTCTTAGGCGTATTTGTATACGGGATACTGGGTGTTTGATGTATAGCTGCGTTCAATGGTAAAAACACTGTCTGCATTTAAATCTCATTTGGCAAACCCTGACATTTTTTTTCCTCTGTCTAAACTTGGATTTCGTTTCAATGACCTGGGCGTTTATTCCAATTATGTTTGTTGTGGGCATCATATCGTCTCCAATGATTGAGTGGGAACCCAATTTTCTAGGTGTTTGTACAGTTGCGCATTTTTCTTTTCATTTATTTGGGTTGCGCCTTGATCACGTGTTTCATTCTGGGCAGTGTGTCAGTTGTGTTTTTTTTTTCTTTTTCTATTTTGGTCTGTGGTTGATCGAGCGTTTTCATGACCGCCTGTTGAATTGGGCAGACGAAATCTTAATTAACGGGTCGACTAATTGATAGTTCGATTTATCATGTAAATTCCAATGCACATACCAGCTGCTTCAGCTCGAATAGGCTGGTTACCGATGGCCGTCCCTTTCAATCAGTTTTAACCAAGTCTGTTTATAACAAAAACTTGAAGGTGGCCAGTGATGAAGGGTGAAGCAGGAATGCCGAGAGAAATTAATATAAAGTAAATTCAAATTTTAAGAAAGGTACAATAACCAAGTTGTGAAGAGATTACAAGGTAATGGGAATGGCTGAGATCACCTTACTATTATTATCTTTTATACATTGTTTATCTAAATGACGATACCTTCACATGTTACATGTTTAATTGTGGACACGTTTATGATGGATAGTTTTAACCAACATGGTAAATTATTATGATGTTGTTGTATGTCACGTCATTTTAGATATATTTGTTTTTAAATATGGGCATTTTAAATTATGGATATTTTGTCCCTTTCAACACTACCTTTTTATTTATTGTCATTGAATTTGCGATTTCATATATTGCCAATTTTAACTATGAAGTTCTCTTGTTAGTCCGAGTAGGTGTTACCTAATATGATGATAATTTTATTCGTGATGCTATTGCTTTATATCGATGTTTAGTTATTTTCATCTTTAAATATTGTCTTTTTATATGGATAATTGTCCTTTTCAATATTGCCCTTTTATTTATTGTCATATGAATTTGTGATTTTATATATTGCCAATTTTAACTATGAAGTTATATTGTTAGTCCGAGTAGGTGTTACCTATAATATGATGATAATTGTATTGCATTAGGTGAAGAAAGAATGTTATGGCATACTTATGTCATGGAATAATTGTTTATAAATTTCGCATTTGCAATATAAGGTTGAATTATGAAATTGCATTATTCTTACCTTATAAACAAGATTGCAAGATTGGATTGAATGTATGACCTATATTTATTTCAGTGTTATTGAAATTTAGAGATGCATGATATGGTTATCTTATTGTGACGTTAGTGTAATATCTTGATATTGATAAGACACCCATGGTGGAACGTCCTAGATTTACGCATAACAATTTACTCGGAGTTCTTAAATTGAGGGGGATGGTTCGTTTAAACAATGTTAAACTTGGGTGTTCATTGTCGGAGTCCTTCTTGTCATGCGCCTTCCGTGAAGGATGTAGTCGTCATTCTTGTTTATGTGGTACTTGATAGTATTCAGCTGGTTGCTTGGTCGGTCGTGTCGGGTGGGATATAGACACCTCTTGTCGCCTCAGTATATATGTCTGTGTGAGTGATTTACCTGTGTAAAGAATCCAGTGCCGTATCAAGAGTCTCATGCCCTTTAAAGGTAGGGTTCCACTCTTGCGACACACTTGACGGAGATTACTAGTTTCTTCCTGAGCAGTCAGCCAGGAGCCTGTCTAATCTTCTTTCGAGAAGACATAAGACTAAAAGCCCTGCTTTTCTATGCAGAGATAGAAAACTCCATTATTGGATTCTTCTGTCTTTGACTGTATTGTACTTATCACCTGGTGTCGTTTCCTTCTTACAGCTGCTAGTTGTGCGCCTTATGTCTAGGGGCATTTATTGCTTGATGTCACTATGATTCGTCAGGGTCGCCTTGTTGTGTTCGTCTTGCTTACGTCTTGTTCTGGTTCGGGTTACTAGTTTCTTCCTGAGCAGTCGGCCAGGAGCCTATCTAATCTTCTTTCAGGAAGACATAAGACTAAACGCCCTGCTTTCTTGTGCAGAAATAGTAACCCTAACACCATAATTTCTTCCCTCTATATTCTTACTGTGCGTCCCCAGAATGACTTATTGTTTGTAATGTGCATCTTGTGTCTATGGTCGTATATGGTTGCAGTTACGCATTGTGCGCCTTCAGTCTTCTTGTGCTGAACATCGTGGTTGCATCTTGTTGGTTGTCGAGTGGTGTCATACAGTTAAGTGTGTTGATGTTTCTGCACGTGCACACACACCTTAAACAAAAAAGAAAAAAATTACCCTGTTACTAGAATGGTTGTTGTAACGAGGAGGTCGTTACATATGGTATCAGAGCGGGTTCGACCCACGACTTGGGATTCGCTACGGCATCCGTTGAGATAATTATGTTTGATTATTCTGTTGCTGATCGAGTTGATTGTGGGTGTGCAGGTAATCATGGTTAGAGGATGGCACGGAGGTAGACGACGGGGTGCTAGGGGAGGAGGAGTGACGCCTCCAGCAGCATCCACGCCTGAGGGGTATAACCCCCAGGGAGGCGAACAGGTCCTTGGACAGGAGCAGATCACAGTTGCCGATGTTGTGGGGATGATGAGATCTTTCCAGCGCATGTTTGAGGCACTGATCAGCAGATTGGACAGAGATGAGGCTAGGGCACCGACACCTACTGAGGTTCAGCCACGTGCACCGGCCATTACTGGTAGAATTCACTGTGAGCTCGAGAAGGTGAAATTTCCCGAGTTCTTTGGTGCCCCGGACGGCGTAGCCGCTGAGGCATTGTTGGAGAATATGGCGATGTGCTTCGCACTTCGTGATTATACCTCCAACATGAAGGTCTGCATGGTGGTCTTTCAACTAAAGGGGAGCGCTCTTCTATGGTGGAAGACACTCCTACCACAGCTAAACATGGCTGTCGAAGACGTGTCATGGGAACTGTTTGAGGAACGGTTCCGGGAGAGGTATCTTTCAGAGGAATTCATTGAGCGTCAGCTCAATGAGTTCAATGCATTATGACAGGGAGGTCGTACAGTGCCCGAGTACGAGGCACGTTTTATGGAGCTGCTCTGGTATGCTCCGCATATGAACACTGAGAAGCTCAAGGTCAACAGGTTCGTGTTTGGCCTTAACGGCAGCCTACGTGCAAAGGTTAGGATTCTGATGCCTCAAACCTTGCACGACGTTGTCCAAAAGGCCCTCATAGTAGAGGAGGAGCTTATCAGTGGGGGTCAGACCTAGACTCCAGCGAGACCTGCAGGGCAGGGTTCATCTGGTACGCCACAGCAGCAGACACCAGCGAGACACATGCCGGGGTATCGTGGCTTCCAGAGGGGATCCACTTTTGCTACACCACGATGATCGCCACCTCAACAGCAGACACCTTACCGAGGACCACAGCAGTAGCAGTAGCGTCACCCACAGCAACAGGAGTTTAGGCCTATTCAGCAGAACAGACCAGGGTTTCAGACCGGTGGGCAATCATTTTCTACTTCGGGTACCAGGACTACTGGGCCGAAGAAGGGGTGTTGGACATGTGGGGAGCCACACTACCATCGCAATTGTCCTGTAGAGAGGACCAGAGCATCCGGATCAACCGAACCTGCTACAGTGGGAGATATGGGCAAGGCCCATTGGATTCACGTAGCAGTGAATAACCGCCAGGCAGAGCACCAGTCGACTATGCTCGAGACGACTGGTACTGTCACTGACCAAACCCTTAGTATTTTGATAGACCCTGGTGCTACTGAGAGTTTCATTTCTAGTGCAGCGCTAAAAATGATTAAGGTCAAGGCAGTCAAACAGGATGAGTTTAGCTTCGTGGAGATAGCTTCGGGAGCCAAACCTAGGAGATTTTGTCACGAGGATCAACTTGTACGTCACGATCTTAGGATCTTATGACGTCGTGATCGGCATGGATTGGTTGGAATCGCATGAGGCGATACTCAACTGTAAGACAAAACGGTTGAGCTTAGTCGATGATGAAGGATAGAGACGTGTGATAGTAGGACGAAACCAGGGAGTGTCCCTGAGGTTCGTCTCTTCCTTACAGTTACGGAAGAGTATGCGCAAGGGGTGCAAGATTTATGCAATCCTTGCACTAAACGAAAAGGGATTAGTAGAAGGTCTAGAACACCTTCCGATGGTGAAGGAGTTTGCGGACGTATTTCCAAAGGAGTTGCATGGGATGCCGCCAGAAAGGGAATTGGAGTTTACTATAGACCTGAAACCAGGGACTGAACCGATAGAGAGAATGCCTTATCGGATGTCGACCCCGGAGTTGCAAGAGTTAAAAATGCAACTGAAGGAGTTGCTAGACCTAGGACTAATATGCCCTAGTGTGTCACCGTGGGGTGCACCGGTTATTTTCATTCAGAAGAAGGATGGATCATGGAGGATTTGCATTGACTACCGTCAACTGAACAAGGCTACGATCAAAAATCAGTATCCCTTACCAAGAATTGATGATCTGTTTGATCAAATGAAGGGTGCAACGATGTTCTCTAAGATCGATTTGTGATCAGGTTATCACCAGTTATGGATCAAGGAGGATGACGTCCCTAAGACCGCTTTTAAGATGAGATTTGGACATTATGAGTTTACTGTTTTACCTTTTGGACTGACAAACGCCCCAGGGGTATTCATGAGTTTGATGAACGGGGTGTTCCGCGAGTACTTGGACAAGTTCGTCCAAGTATTCATTGATGATATTTTGATCTATTCTTGGACAACAGAGGAGCATGACGAACACTTGCGCTTGGTACTACAGTGTTTGCAAGAGCACAAATTGTATGGGAAGTTGTCCAAATGCTATTTTTATCAATCCAGGATTCACTACTTAGGGCATGTCATCTCCGGCGAAGGTATCGTCGTGGATCTAGCCAAGGTTGAGGCCATTATCGAATGGCCTATGCCAACGAATGTCACAGAAGTGCGTAGTTTTATGGGTTTAGTAGGATACTATCGACGGTTTGTCAAGGGTTTTTCGAAGATAGCAAATCCGATCACGGAATTGCAGAAGAAAAACAAGAAGTTTGTTTGGACAGAGAAATGCGCGGAAGCATTTCGGAGGCTTAAAGAGTTGTTAACAACAGTGTCGATACTAAAGGTCCCTGACATGGACGCAGACTTCTTGGTATGTACTGACGCATCTAAGGAAGGGTTAGGCGGAGTCTTGATGCAAGACGGACGAGTGATTGCTTACATTTCGAGAAAACTGAGAAGGCATGAGGAGAACTACGCGACGCATGATTTGGAGTTATTAGCCATCGTTTATGCCTTGAAGGTTTGGAGACA
>ML779325.1:876443-894275 GCA_009831015.1 Picea engelmannii
TTCCTTGAAAAATCATCTATGAATGAAACATAATACATAGATTTACCTAGGGATGGAACAAGAACAGGTCCAAACACATCATTGTGTATCAACTCTAAGATCCCCTTTGCTCTTGTAGCACCAGATGGGAATCTTACTCGATTATGTTTACCATTTATGCAATGTTTACAGAAATCAAAATCCAGAGTGCAATTAGTCATACCTCCAACCATACCTTTACCGTGTAGTGTTTGAAGACCCTATTCTCCAATATGCCCCAGTCTTTGATGCCACAGCATGGTCTTCTTTTCTGGGACAATATTGGTCTTGTCTCTTTCATTTCTCTGCTCAGGGACAACATAACTATTACACCCATTAGTATAAGTGCTTCCCAACAACTTGTACAGAGTTCCACATCGAACTCCCCTCATTAACACCATTTCTCCTCGTACCATATTGCAAGTTCCCTTTCCAAATATAGTATCCACTCCTGCATCTTCCATATTTCTTATAGATATTAAGCTCCTGCCTAGTTTTGGAATGTGAAGAACCCTAGGAAGAGTTCTAATCCTTCCATCTTTTAGCAGCAACTTAACTCTTCCATGTCCCAAGATTTTTTCTCTCGAGTCATCTCCTAGGAATACATCGCCACCATCATATTTTTCATATTCAGAGAATAACTCCCTATGAGGAGTCATATGGTATGACGCACCTGATTCTATCAACCATACATCATGGTATGCATGTGTACTTGTAGATGCCAGGTACGACCTCTTACAAATAAATCATTTGTGCTATGACCATCCATGTTTTTTCGCCTCATCTCTTCAGATAGCAAGGATGCAACTGCATCCTCATACTTCAATGTAGATTGAGTGGTACTATCTATTTCTACAACCAGATTATTCCAAGAGTCTGGCAAAGAACATAACAAAGTAATACACTTATCTTCTTCTGCAATCGTAATATTAACAGAGCCAAGTTGACTTACCAGAGTATTAAAGACATTTAGATGTTCTGTCACAGAATCTGCATCTTCCATCCTAAGATGATACAACTTCTTTCGAATAAAAAACTTGTTTACTAGGGACATTGATAGATAAAAATTCCCCAACTTATCCAATAGTTCCTTGGCTGTAGATTCTCCTGAGACATTCAACAACACCGAATCTACCAGGCAGAGTCGAATAGTACTCTTTGCTCTTCTGTCCAACTTCTCCCAATCTTCCTTCGACATACAAGTAGGTGGTGTACTGGTAGTTTGTGTACTAGTAGGTTGTGTACCAGTAGCCTGTGTGCTAATAGGCGGTGTACCAGTAGGCTATGTACTAGGATCAACAAAGATCCATTGTTCTTTGTCTACAAGAAGGTCCTCCATCTTCATCTTCCATAGATCAAAGTTTTTACCATTGAACTTCTCTATCTCGATTCTAGATGAGCTCACCATTCCTTTTTCTATACTCTAATCTCCACTGCAAAAGCTCCCACTAAACCCAGGTTTATCACAGACCCAAGATAAACTTGATCTATCAAGACCGAGCCAAACCCTCAACAGCAAAGGCATCTCTCTGAAGCCAAAAATGAGCTTTGATACAACATGTAAGTTTTAAACCTGTGAATTAAATAAATGCATATAGATTCTTAAGCAAAACAAAATTTAATCAATGGCTCATACATAGAGTACACAAGAATTTTATACCGGAAACCCTCAACCGGGAAAATCTTTCTTATATTCATTATATCGAATTTCACCATTCAATATACAATATATACAATGTTTTTAGGTATTCCGTAGATACCAAAACCCTAATCCCTAAAACCGAGATTATTTTTAGTAAACCGCTAAAAATAGAAAAATTCGTTAAAAATAGCAAAAACCGCTAAAAATAGCAAAATCCGGGATCGTCAGACGCAATTGTCATATCTGACGCACCCACACAGACACATGAAAAGAATATAACACATACCCAACAATGGATGTATAATTGTTTCCTTTGTAGGAATAGATAGACTTCTCTATCTTTGTGAATTTCTGAGTGTTTTGGGCTCTCAAGGCTAGTGCAAGGAGTGCACACTAGAGTTGTTGGAAAACTCTGAGAAGAAAATGCAAGGAGTGCACAAGAACTCATTCAAGAGTTTTGTGAAGAGCATGCCAAGTGGGCACACCAGAACAGGTCATAAGCTCAGAAGGAATAGTGCAAAGAGTGCATAGAGAAATCCCAAGGAGTGGGCAGGTGAGTTTGTAAAGTTCATGACTCAGGAGAGGCAAGTGAAAAGAGTGCACTAAGTCAACACACTGTTAAAGTGTTGGTCAAGCTCAGGAGGAAGAGCACATACAACCAAAAGGTTGTTGAAGGAACACTCTGATAGTGTTCAAAAGCTCAGAAGAAAGAGCGCAAAGTGCCAGGAGGGCACAAGAGGTCATATGAAAAGAACAAAGGGACTGAATCCTTTGAAACTAAAGAATTGAAAGCTAAGGAGATATAGTGCTAGTGTGCATAGTGCCAACGCAAGTAGTGCATAGGCTGAACCATTTATAGGTTCAAAAGTGCAAAAGAGGTAGTCTGAGTTCACGCAGAACGAGTGCAAAGAGTGCACAGGATTGGAAATTCGTCAAGTGTTGAAGAATCTCAGAGGAGAGAAGTGCAAGGAGTGTGCCAACACTTCATCCAAAGTGTTGAACAAAGCTCAGGAGGAGTAGTGTTTTCTAAAATGGAGGTAGATACCAAGAAGTCGGTCCTCCGAGAGGAGATCAAAGGTTAAGCCTTTGAGAAACTTTGAGAATTCCTTCACTGGAAGGAAAGTGAAGTTGCAACAGAGGAGGAGCCTTAAGAGTCGTTGAAGTGGCAGTAATATTTGATCTGGTCCATTGGATCAAATCCCAGATAAAAGGAGGAGTGCACAGGAGAAATTATTTTAAGTTCCAAGCTCATGAGAGGAAACGTAGGCAGAGGCCAAGTAGTGACCCTACAGGAGGAGAGATCAAAGGTTCGAGTCCTTTGACCAGACAAATCTTAAGACAAGAGCCCATGGTGTGTGCCTGAGTTCAAGCTATCTAAGATAAAGAGCGTAAAGAGTGGAAATCCCTTTGTTTTAAAAAACAACGGATGAGATATGTTCGGTAGAAGAAAGGATCTCACACATCTGTTGGATCAAGGTAAGGTGCGCAGTTGTTAATCTATAAAGTTCTTCGGACTTCGCCGCTCCAGAAAGTCTTAAGTATTTGTTGAAAACGTGGGCGAAGATCCAAAGTCCTGGAGCAGACCCTGACCATTGGCATTAGATACACGTGTCTGCATATCCAGCATGGTTCGGAACTCCGACAGTCCGAGAAAACTAGAACATTGTTGCAAGAGCATGCAAAAACCCTGAAGCTTTAATCTTGGAGAAGCTCCTGACCATTGGCGTCGGGTGTACATGTCAATAGATCTCACGCATTTAGATATTTGGCACTCCGAAGGAATTTGGGTGTAAATTGTTCTGGGTCAAAAATTCTCGAAGGCCTGAAAGATGGAGTTCATCTTGACCGTCCATCCTCAGGGACATGTGGACCATAGATCCCTGCCCTTCACTAGTTCGACATTCGACTGTTCAGGGAATTCGTGGTGGTTAGAAGTAAGAACTCCCGAAGCCCAAAGTTACGAAGTTGATCACAAATTTTGGTTGTTTAAGGATCGAGAGCCATCGATCTCCGCCATTCGCCAGTTTAGCATTCGACAATTCAGGAGGAGGCGTTGATTTAGGTTGAAGAAGTCTCGAATCCTAGAGTTCGAAGTGAGCACAGACTATTGATGTGAGGCGAACATCTATCGTTCGTTATGAGAATTCGGCCTTTGTGAGTTCGAAGGTATTGTGTGTTGGAGAAGAGAAAAATTCTGAAGCCTAGAGCCCCAGAGTTCCCTGGAGTTCTTGTGAGCCGTAGATCTTTGCAAAGGATGTAGACCATTGATCCTGGTAACTATTTGGGAGTTCGAAAATTCGGCGTTCGGAGGGATTAGAGTGTTGTGTTGTTAAAACCTCCGAAGTTCGAAGCTCTGGAGCACCGAAATAGAACTTTTTTTAGGCACCTGGTTCTAGCCCGCGGTCATATGCAATTTCCACTAGAGAAAAGGGGCTAACACTTGAATTTGATAATAAAAGAAATGAGAGGCTTAGAGAAAGAACCCACAGGTCTTTGTGGGACCTGCACAAGGAAATTAAGGGCCTGTGAACATTAAGAGAGGATCCAGTAGGGATCTGAGAGCTAATTCAGATCCTGTGTGAACGATCCTAGACCGAGAGGTCACGCGAGCCCCAGGAGAAGGTGGGGGTTTGCATCATTTAACTCTTAAAACCTTCCCTGGTGTGAACTCGAGCTACTTTGTACAACAATATGTGACAACCTTTATTTTTAATGGGCATGATGTCCATCAATAGTTTCCTTCCACATGTATCTCATATACTCATATTTGTACGAACACCCTCTGGGGCTCTCCCCTACACGGCCTTCCCACATAAAGCACAAGTCTAGTTTGACAGGTGGATTCTGGCACTTAGATCTTGAGATTTGATTTGTTATTTTCTAGATCTTGCACCTCTATGATCTATGCCTGTATCATTTCGTGACACATGTGCTTCATGAGCCATGGCCCATGTCAAAGGATTTGCAAGCTTATGTGTCTTTTCAAATTGAGAATCAGATTGTAAGTTGATATGCTCCATGTACAAGAACATTGTTGTTGCACATCCTAACCTTCCATCAATATGTGAGATGTATTTTAGCCTCTTGGCTCGATATCTTCAATAGATCTTTTTTTGTTGTTGGTCACCATGGTTTCATAGATATATTGTTTCTTGATATGACTATGTTTGTGAAAATGTTTATGATTGATGGGAGCATTCGTCGTGGCTTCATGAGCCACCTTTATTGGCCTTATTGCATATTTCATTTTTTAATGTTTTGTAATCTCGTTGTTGGTGGATCCATACTTATTGAACACCTTTGTATGGTTTTCGTAGATATGAATGAAGTGTTTATGGTTGTGTGTTTATGTCTCTCTACATGCACATATGCACCTTATTTTGTGGATGTTATTGTGAGCATATACCTAATTTCTACCCATTTTTTACGGGCATTTTTGTGATCTTTTCCCAAAAGAGATTTGATGTTACGCTCCCCTCTTACCACAGATCACGTTCACACATAAACTCTATCATACCAAATTTGAGATGTTCATTATGAAAACCATCTTTGGGGTCCATTTCCTTTGTTGTAGGTTCACCCTCCAACACTTACATTAGTGCTTAGCATTATCGCTTGTACAATTTACAATATCCTTCTCTTTTCCTTGATGGATGTTTCCTATTTTCGTCAAGCCATCGATTTAGTGAAATGTTGAGTTTGGTGGTGGGAGAGAATTCCCTCAAATTGAATAGTGAAATTTTGAGATTGGCGGTGGGAGAGAATTCCCTCAAATGGAATTGATTGATTGGTAAAACAACGAATCATATCTTTCGTCATAGGGTTTGTACATGGACCCTATCTTAGTATGATATTTAGGTTTTATTCTTGTATCAGTTGCACATTTATTATGGTTCTTTAAGGTTTGTTGCTATACCATTTAGCAACTTGCCAATGATAGTGGAATCAATAAATGGGTTGTGCATTGATGATGAGACCAAGAATCTGTTCGCTTGTTTTTAGTTTGTGTTTTTGAAGGTTCATGACGTAATTGTTTGTCAATTTATTGTATTTTAGAGGTCATTGACAATGTTTTTTCCATAACTCTTCAATGAATTCTCAATATTGTGTCTTGTTTGAGGTGTTGAGAAGAGAATTCCACTATATTTCCAATGGTTGGTTGTACACCACAATTAATGGCTTTTTGAGAATCTTATTTTTTCTCATGGGTTGGATAAATTAAGAGAATTGAATCCTCACTTGTACATGGGTACCTATCATGACCTTGTTTATTGGGACTCATATCAAGTATTGTTGTCCATGATGACCTTTATTTTTTGTGCCCCTTTTTTTGTACCTACAATAGTGGATTTTGGGCCACTCGTGCAAATATTCTTAGAGTGTCACTGGGTTTTTACCTTCATGACCAACCCTGTTTTGCAGGCCCTAGAGCTAGCCACTTTGGAGTGTTTCTTGCATTGTTGTCCAATATAGTCATCACTGTCAATTAGTACCTCCATGATTTTTCCATCTTCTGTGACATTGATTTCCATCATTTACCACCACCTAGATCAACATTGTGGGGGATGGTGTGCAATGATTCCTCAATTGATCTTTATGCTTCATCGTTTTGTTTCGACATCAAATATTTTTGAAGCATGAGTCTCGTATCGAGCATTGATTCCTATTTTGACTTGGTGATTGCAATGGTTAGCAACCCATGCACTTTAGCGAGATAGATTCACGTCCATAAGGACATTCATTTTATGTTGTTTTTGTCAATTGTACATGAGTACCTCATCATACTTTTTGATTTGGGACTCATTTTAGAGGATCAAACTTTTTTCTTAAGAACTTTGAAATTTGTTGTTTGGATTTCTACATGAATCTTTGATGGTGTTGACATCTTGAGATTACCTGGCCCTCTTTAGAATTTTGGCCGTACTTATTGTTTGGACCTTTCTATGACTGCATACCTCATTGTCCATTTGATGGTTGATGGTGATTTCTTCTATTCAAAGCCCGTGTTCAGGTTCCTCACTAGCACCTAAAATTTTGAAGCATTTATGTGGTGGTTGTTGGTGTTTTCCATTTTTGTGCCACTTCAAACAAACCTCTTTTGCTTCAAAATTCAACCAAGTTCAATGAGGTTACTTGGCTCTTCTCTTTAGGTTTTTGGTCACACTTCCTGATTGGAGATTTCTTGATCTTGCCATTAAACGCATCATTGGGAGATCTTTATTTTTAACTCTGATGCCCTTTTTAAACACTTGCATTTTTTCCTTTTCTGGAGAGAGGATTTTTCTCATAGGGTTTTCTCCTTTTCTCCACTTGTGAAACTTTATTTTGTACTTCAGTACCTAATAAGGCCATGTTGCTAGGACCCAATTTTTTCTTATATTTACTCCCTACATTTTGCTAGCAGATGGATGTTCATGTCTTTTTCAATTCTGGAATACAACCAACTATTATTAGTTGTAAGCTTAAGTAGTCATCCTGATTTGTAGAGCTATGGAAACTATCCTTTACTAATGTCGATCCTTTCTCATTGTATATTAAATATAATGACAACTAAGCATTGAATATAATAGATATACAAATCTGTTTTTTCTATTGCTATTTCCTTCTATAAAGTCTAGACTCAATTTAGATCCAGCTTAAGCTTGAATTTCTACATTTCAAGCTAAGTATATTACCATTTCAAACTAACTATTTTACAGTGAGGTTTTTTCACATATAGTTTTGCAAAATTCTCGATCTAATAGAAACTCCAATCATGTCGCTGTTATAACTCCTGCCTTAATTAATTTATACAGGTTGTGAAGGAGTCCAAATTACAATCAGACATTTTGTTTTGGATTACAGACAGGCCTGGAATACCTAGACGTCAAAGCGTATGCTATATTTACTCTCAGCGGCGAAGTCTTTGCTTACAATATAAATGGCTTATGACATCATGTTGTATAAATATTACAATAAAGGTATTATATTCGGCTTATGACATCATGTTGCATTGTGTACAAAGAAGACAACTAGGAAGCAGACAACCTTTCAAAGCAATCACTTCTCAAGTAATTTGGGAAAATTATCTATTTCCAATGTGTTGAGGAACATGAGGGTCCTCCTTTGTCAATAGATATTTTCTAGGTTCTAGATGGCATTTGTAATTCTATGAGAAGATGGGTTGTAGTTCAGTATCTTTTTTCTTTTTCATTTTGGGTATTTGGGTTTGACTTTTAGTAGCCAATGCATATATATATTGAGGTTTGGGGAGATAGTATGGATTTTGGATATCCATTAGATGTATTTTTTGGACTAGATGGTGATGGTTTTATGTAACAAAACAGTTTATATTTTAAATAATATAAAGTGAATTTTTTTGTGGAAAAAAAATATATTATATTGGGCTTTGTTTATCTATTCTATCAAATGGGTTTTCTCATAAATGGTCAGATAAATCTACAAGAAATCACTCATTTTTTATCAATATTTTTATAGTAAAGAAGAATTAATAATGTTTTATCAAATTAAAATATTTATATACATATAAAATAAAATAAAATAATATTATAATTATAATTAAATTATATTAATTTATAAAATAATAAAATATAATAATCATTTTTTATCATTATTTTTATAATAAAGAAAAACTAATAATATTTTATAAATTAAAATATTTATATAAATAAAAAATAAAATAAAAAATATCATAATGTTAAACATTATAATTATAATTAAAATTAAATTATATTAATTTAAAAAATAATGAAATATAACAACTCGCAACGGTGAAAATAACTTAATTTTAATAAAAAAATGTCATGGATAAGTTATTCATATAAATTGTAATATCGTGTTGGAATTATATTTTATAATCATTTCAAAATAATTTAAAAGTAATAAACTTTAAAGGTAAGTCTATTCGGATTTTCATGGTTGTATGGGAAAGTTGAAATAGACTAATTTAAGTAGTAATTTTTTTTAGTTGAGATCATCAATTTTTACTAAGTATTTCTAAATTTTTTAGATTGTAATTAATTTTTAAAAATATTAATAATTAAAACAGTCTTGTTTTGAATAATTATCTTAAATATTGTATATAAAAATTAAAAATGTAACTAAAAATATGAAAACCGTTGTTATAACATAATTCATAGTTCCTAAATCTAGAATTATAATATACAAGAATTAAAAATAAATTAAAAAATGTAACTTAAAAATATGAAAACCATTTTTATAACATGATTCATAACCTATATATATATATATATATATATATATATATATATATATATATATATAATAGAAGTGATATATCTTTCTCACCTGCAGTTTAAATAAAATTTATGCACAGGATATTTTTCCCATCGTGTTGACTTGGACCTGTACGGATTCTTTTGTTCCTCGTATTATTATTATAAATTTATATTAAAAATTATAAAAAATATTAAATCGATATTTTATTTTTATATTTATATTAATTTATTTTGAAACTAAACTATTTATATATTAAATCTGAGAGATCCATTTCGAATTTAATCTAAGCATGTTAGATATGACGAATGTCATCATCAAACTTATCTAACCGACGATGTCATTTACATGGTATTTAAATAAATAATATAATAAAAGTTGAAATAAATATTTAAATAAATAAGATGTAATGATGAATTTTATTCTGTTAATTAATTAAAAAATTAAAATTAAATACATGTTAAATATATAAATATATAATTTATATATTTCTTAATTTAATGTAGAGAAAGATTAAGTCTTGTTTACGAAATATGGAACTTGAATTAGAAACTGCACTCAGATTAGATTTAGTTTCCTTTAGTTGTATTGTGCCTAATCTCAGATTATATAACATGTATGTCAAAACTCCCACCAAACAATATCTCATATATTCTTAGATATTAATTATTAAGTATGTGATTGATACCGTTAGAGATTAATTATTAAGTATGTGAATGATATTATTTTTTATATAATGGATTACATACTTCCACCTAACGTTAGTTTTATAATGTGGAATGATTAATTGAAAACATTTTTCAGAGGAATGAATCTTTCACATGATGTATTATGTATTGGTAATATTATATTTTAATATTAATTATTAAGTATGTGATTGATACCGTTAGAGATTAATTATTAAGTATGTGAATGATATTATTTTTTATATAATGGATTACATACTTCCACCTAACGTTAGTTTTATAATGTGGAATGATTAATTGAAAACATTTTTCAGAGGAATGAATCTTTCACATGATGTATTATGTATTGGTAATATTATATTTTAATATAATATATTAAATTAAGTTTTAGTCAATAATGTGGAATGATTAATTGAAAACATTTTTCAAAGGAATGAATCTTTCAAATGATGTATTATGTATTGGTAATATTATATTTTAATATAATATATTAAATTAAGTTTTAATCGTTATATTAAAAGTTATAAAATTTAATTTTGTTTGACATTGTATTAATTAAATTTGAAAATAAAATAAATAATAAAATATTTTTAGAGTAATGAATCTTTAGTATGATGTATTGGTAATATTATATTTTAATGTAAAATATTAAATTAGGTTATAGTCATTATACTAAAAGTTACAAAATCTTCAGTCCAACTATGTTTGACATTGTATTACTAAATCTGAGACTAAAACCAATAACAAAATGTTTTTTAAGTTGAAGTTAGAATATTTTATATTTATAATTGAGATTTTTTATTATGGTTTTAGAATTTTAAATTTTAATCTAGGAAATAATATAAAAAGTCTTGTATATAATTTTAACATTATATTTTATAAAACATTTTTAGGTTGTTTATAGCTAAAACTTCATAGTCATATAGAATCACTATAATAACAATAACTAAAATGCTGAATAACATTTCTATATATATTTTTCAATCTCATGATAATATTTCCAACCATCATTAATTTACTTATATTTCCAATGGTTTTCATCATTTCTATATATATATTTTCAATCCCTTGATAATATTTCCTCATATTTCCAATCATCATTAATTTACTCATATTTCCAATCATCATTGATTTTCTCATAGATGTTATCTTTCCATTCTAAAAGACATTTGAAAATTATGCCTAGTTATTTGCAAAATTGTACTTCTTCAAAGGTGTTATTATCATATAAAATTAAAAAAAGAGTTTATTTTCTTAGGTTTAGTTATTTTAATATCTTGGTTTTATTAATATAAATAGTGAGTTCATAAATTTTACAGAATCTTGGATCACTTTGGCTTGCTTGTGAATATAATCGATTGTTTTTGTAAGAAGAAAAATATCATCAATGTGTAAGAGAGATGAAATTTGTTTTTACCATGTTAAGACCACTTTTCCCTTGCCCTTCATAAACCTTGTTCAATTTTATCGATATAGAAACCAACATAGCTTGAGAGAAAGGATAACCTTTACTGAACACGAATATTACAATTAATGTCCCTTTATCACTCGGTATTACATTTGAACTTAGCAAGTCTGTGACCTACAGGGACCAAGGTAACTACCTAGCTCCTGCTTGTGCACCCATTTACTTTGCCTCTGCTTACTTCGCAGCTACTGATACTGCTTGCTCTGGATCTTTATCTGCATCTGGATCTGCTACTGCTGGTTCTATTGAGTCAACCCAACTAATAAGCCAAAAGAAACAACCATTACGGTTATTCCACCCCTAGTTCAGACTTAGTATTGAACACATAATCAAAACCACCCCAACATTGAATTTGACCTTCACTAATCAAACCAACGGGGCTAAAGACACCAACAGAGGGACAGGAGCACAAAAGGAACAACCGAGGACCACAGAAATAGGAAATACATTTTCACCTACCAAACCAAATGAATTACTTCTCTTCATGTCAAGTAGGGTTATTTCCTGTCTTTTCGAGTGCCAGTGAGAACCTTTATTATGAAGAAAAGCAAGCCAGACAAGCGTAGTACCAAGGAATCAAACCTTGTAACTCTTCCATTGATCCTCGAAAAGGCTATTCCGAAAGTTAAGCCATCATACCGTCTTATTTTCTTCTCCAGAAGGGAAGGTCCTTTTCATAGTATAACCTAAGAACTATGAAGCTCAGTAGGGGTACTGATTTCTTTTACTTTTTTTCATAGCCTAATGCTATGCACAATGTCAAAGGTTCTTTTGAAATACAAAATTAATAAATGAGATCTTAGTTTTTATACAATCCTTGAGAATAAATCTAATGGTGATAAGGCCATCAATTGTAGCATGTAGGTATCTAAAACAACTTGTCCTTTATCCATTTTGTCATTGTATTCAATCTATTGACTAATTTTTCTTTCAAGGACCAAGTCATATAACCTTGCTAAACAAGGATAATTATGATGACCCAACAATTAGCTGCATATTTTTTTACGGGTTCGAAAAAAAATATAATTAAACTTTCAAAAACATTTGTGGGAGACCTTTCTTAAGCACTTGATTGAAAATTCATTTGATATGAAAGGCATGTTGAACTTATGCTTATACTAAGAGGGGGGTGAATCAGTATACGATACTTTTTACTTTATTTAACTATTCATCAATGATTCATTAGATGAGAAACAATAATCACGTATAAACTCAAATCACAATGCACATAGTTAACATGGAAACCCAATCATGAGGAAACCATAAAACTCATCTTTATAAATATATGTAGGCACCAACCTACTAGAAACACCAATCTCCTCAGCTAAGCACCAACCTACTCGAGACAACAATTTCCTTAGTTAAGCACCAACTCAACAAGATGTAGGAACCAAATTAATGGAGACACAAATATTCTTAACTGAGCACCAACTCATCAAGATATTGTGTAGGAACCAACCTACCAAAGACACCAATCCAATATCTTCATACATAGATTACTTCTGACTTCACCTACATGCTTCATAATTCAAACATATCATCAAACCTTAGTCACATTTAGCCTTCATGCCCTACTGAGACTCATAACATCATTCCTAGAATATGATCCCAGACTGCAACATCACAATATTAAAAAAACACACTTTGCAACATCACAGAATTTCAGTCCTTCATAGTGCACCTTAAGAACATGAAAACCCAAGAAAACCCCTCAAACCTCTCTTACACTCCTTTAGATCCCAAAACGACATCCTATCTCCTCTAGTCCACCTTAGATATCTTATGTGCACCCCTAACTTGATATATTTCTTGGATACTCTTCAATGTGCACATCTATCCTGTATTTATAGTATTTATGTCCTCACTTTTACGGCCAACCTATAAACATTGGTTGAGTTGACCTGAATTTTCTTGTTGGGTTGTCTGATAGAAATTTTTTGTATCTCCTCATTCCTAGGGATTTTGAGGGAATGTCATATGTTGTTGTAAAGGTCTTGGAATAATATTTCCAACCATATAACCTATGCTCCCATTTGAGCTAGGCATCTACGGTAAAAAAATTCTTAAAATATAGGGTATCCAAACTGAGCATCAACAATACAAAAAACAATATTTCCAGTAATCTCCATATTGCAATATTTATCTTGGACATTTGTAGTCTCTCCCTCTCTTTGACATCAATGATAACAATATGTCCAACAATCTCCCCCTTTGTCATTGATGGAAACCCTTATCCAATTATAATACTCCCCTTGTCTGCAACTTTCCTTGTGTCTTCAATTCTTCCTTTGTCTACAACTTCCCCCCCTTGACATTAACGGAAAAGGGTTACTCCCATTAATATTTTTCTTCCCTTTAATCACTCTAATGTGAAATTTAAAAATATATCTATAATTTCCCACTTGTTGACAATTGATCATTATCCAAGTTGTCTCTACTACAAGTATCCAACATTGATCCTTTTATCTGGTTGTTTTTATTGATCAAACCTTCCACTCCAAAGTCATGACATTGATCTTCTAAACATGGTGAATATTTAGTATTGAAATTATTTTAATTGGTTTCTACCTCCAGATTCTGTTTTGAAAAGGACCAATTAAATAACTTCTCTTTTCCAAAAGAGTAATGTAGAATTGAATTTCCATTTTTCACAAGGAAATTTCCCAGCCTTACCTTTTCCAGAAATGGGGTGTACATGTTTCTAGTGAGAATAAAAACAATGAATCTCCCTGGCATCTTCATATAGCTTATCACATCCTTTATCATAACAAACAATTTCATCTCTCCCTATTCTTTCTTTTGTTTCATTTTCCAAACCTTTGAGTATTCTTCTTTATGTTTGGAAAGAACATATTATTCCCAATTTTGTTTAGGATGTCCTACTATGTTGCTTCTACAATAATGTGTTATGTTCCCATAATTATAGCACTTATAGCATTCATTATTGTAATCAAGTAAAGGAGAAAATGAATTGCAGTTTTTGTTACCAAACCCATGAGAAATTTTGGTTTTGTTGCTCACATAATAATCTTTTGAGGTCTTATAAGAACCTTTGTTTCTATCTCTCACATGATCGCTTCTTGCATTTAAGCTCTATAATCTATTTCCCGATGACAAAAATTATTGCAAGTAAAACAATAGCCAAGAAAGAGATTTTGGTACTTGGTTGTGAATGGCCTTCTTGGTGGAACAACTCTACTTAAATCATTCTTTTTATTCTTGTGAGAAGAATCAGTTTTCTAATGGCCATCATTTTCATTCCTGCTACTGCATTCATTGTTGATGGAGACTTTAAGAATATTGACATAGATTTTAGTTTTTTCTCTATTTTCTCTTTTTGATGGATTTGTGACCTTGGTGCTTGCATCTCCCTTGGGGGTCTTTTTATTTTCATCATAGCCAATTGTCTTGATGAATGGTGACCTTTGGAAACTTAGAATATTATCTAATATTTTATTACTCTTTTAAAACTCCAAGATTCGATTAAACTGATAAAAAAATTTCTCTAGTTCCTTTCTTAAGGAAACAATTTGAACCTCTAACTTCTTGCAATTTTCTTCCTGTTCTTTCAATTAGCTTCTCACCACTTTTCTCAACCCTTTTCACCTCCTCTATTTGAGTCTTAGGGATGATAACTATCTTCCCTATTTATTCAAGATCACGACCCTTTTTTTCATGTTTCTTCAATTGCTCCTTCTGCTTTATATATATTTTTTAATCATGTCTATTTCTTCTAGGGAACTAATGAGTTATTCTTCAAGATATTCTTTTTATGAATCTTGGTTTTGTTTTTGATTATCTTCATTTTCTTCATCAACATGATTTGTTTCCATGGTTATGGAGAGGGATTGTTCTTCATCATCACTATATTTCCTTTCTAAATATGGACACTTAGTAGTGAAATGTCTTATTCTACCACAATTAAATCATTTGAAAGGTAACTTACCTTTGTATTTTCCATGTCCTCAGTTTATCTTTCTCACAAATTGTGCTTCATTTGTCCTTGATTTAGAGCTAGAACAATCACTAGAACTCTCTTCATAAATGTTTTGTAGTTTGTCCCAAATATGTTTATATGATGTACACTTCATTACTTTGACAGTCTCAGAATTTGATAGGCCACTCAAGATGACATCTATTAATTTTTCATTGTTTTCATTTGACTCCTTCCCAAATTCGTTTGTATAACATGTTGTGATTGATTCCCAAATATCAAACCCAAGGGCCTTCAAATATGTCTTCATTCTTATACTCCATGATGCATAGTTTGTTCCATTGAACAAAGGGGCATTTTTTATAAGGAGACCTTCCTTGCAATCCACACGTGCTCAAGATCTGGCTTCCAGTGGTTAAAATTTTTATGAAGGAACCTGCTTTGATACCAATTGTTGAACTTATGCTTATACTGAGAGGGGGGGGGGGTGTTGGTAAATCAATATAAGATACATTTTATTTTATTTAAGCATTCATCAATCATTCATTATATGGGAAAAAACAATCACATATAAACTCAAATCACAATGCACAAAGTTTAACATGGAAACCCAATCGAGAGAAAACCATAAAACATATAATTATAAGTATCTATAGGCACCAACCTAAAGTTAAAAATTTTGTAGGAACCAACCTACTAGAGACACTAATCTCATCATCTAAGCATCAAATCAACAAGATGTAGGCACCAACCTACTAGAGACAACGATCTCCTCAGATGAGAACCATCTTAGTAAGACCTATATAGATACAAATATAATATCTTCATACACAGATTACTTATGGCATCACCTTCATGCTTCATACATCATATATAGCCTGAAATTCTAGTCACATTTAGTATTCATGCCATAATGAGCCTCATAGATTCATTCTTAGAATATGATCCCAGACTACAACATCACAGTATTAAAACAACACACTTAGTAGCATCGCATTCCGTCAGCCCTTTATATCTCACCTTAAGGAAAAGAAAACCCAAGAAAACCCCCCACACTTCTCTTGCACACATTTAGATCCCAAAAAGACACCCCAAATCCTCTAGCACACCTAAGATGGCTTATGCACACCTTAGACTATATCTCTTGCTTGGATACTCTTCAAATGAACACATATATCATGTATTTCTATTATTTTTTTTCTCACCTTTAGGGCCAACCTATAAAGATTGTCTTAGTCGACCTGAATTTTCAATGTCTTTAACTTTTCGATTTGTGAGATCTTTGATGCTTTATTTTATATCCATAGTCTAAGAAACCTCAATATATAGATGAGTGGTGTAGATGTGTTGATAGACTCAAGGTGAAAGACACATTTTTTAAGATAGGAGTTCATTATTGAATATAATATTTCTCATTATTTATATTTTCTAAGGATAATGTTATCCCAAAAATATTTATTTTCTATTTTACATAATTTTAGAACTGTCTCTTGATTTTTATATTAAATATTGAGATTTTTTTCTTTTTTATTAAGGAACTTTATTATATAATATTACTCTTTGTATAAGTCTTCATAGAGGAAGTTCTAATAGCCCTTCTTATTCTAGATCATATGATGGGTTTGAAATATGAACTATTTTCCTAACATATTCAATTTTCTTAAATACTTCTCTAACCAAATAAATAGTTTTGAAGTGTTTTTTCATACAAATTTGTAACATCCCTCTCTGGCGCACTTAGAAAACTTATTCTTTGAGGACACTTGCTCGCAAGTGATCTGGATTTTTATGATGATAAAACATTTATCCTTGATGATGATGCGTTATGATAGATGACATGATGTTTTACTTCTTTGACATAAACAGGTGCTATTGACTCAGTTTGTTTGAGTGTGCAGGGTTTTTGACCTGGAGGATGTTGAGGCATAGACGAAACCCCTTGGACTCTGGATTGAGTCCGGGAGTGTGCTATTTGAGTTGATTTATTTACCATGATAGTTATTGATTTTATGATATGTTGTTGACATGATCTGACATGATGGTTGATGATGCAGGCTGACGATAGCTTGACGACCAGAATCACATATGGAGTAAAGGGGCCACACACGATTTCCAGAGAGGTTGAGGGAGAGGTGTGGACAGTAGCCCTGCCACAGCCTACTAGCACTCCCGTCGTGGCTCGAACTGAAGGTTAACGATTACCTAGTTCGAGCGGATCCACGATGCCACGAGGGCAGACTGCGACAGTCGCTCGCGATGATTCTAAGGGGTGCGCAATAAGGCGGGGGCCTTATTCCTTAGAGACCTTAGTTTCGCACAACTTCACCTGGCGGAGTATTGACTCTAGGGGTTGTAGATGTCTACCAATCAGTCAAGTTGGCGAGTGGCACCCTTGGAGCATGTGGTGCATCCTGAAGGGCACGTTGCGCAAAAGAAACACAAGTCGGCGAGTGGCACCCTTGGAGCACGTGGTGCATCCTGAAGGGCACGTCGTGCAACAAAAGAAAACGAGGTGAGTGGCACCCTTGGAGCACGTAGTGCGTCCTGAAGGGCACGTCGCATTGATGATGATGATGAGACAACCTCGATGACCCTAAGACCTTAACGCCTTAAGAAATTCTCAAAACGACTCCCCTAATGAATTGTCGCCCTATTCAAATCTAAACCTAAATTTAAAACATCTCTAAGATAAAATTTGTTTAGACTTAAGAAAGGACCCTACAAAAAAAAAAAAAACATAAGGATGCTAACCAAAACCCCCCTAAGTATTAGTTAAAGTCTTCTTAAATTAAGGGGGGGTAAAGTAATGAGGGAGATAAATTAATTGAAACCCATGGTTTTTTAAATT
>ML779325.1:903237-928363 GCA_009831015.1 Picea engelmannii
TTCGGGACGAAGTTTAGACCAAGAGGGGGTGTATGTAACATCCCGCTCTGGCGCACTTAGAAAACTTATTCTTTGAGGACACTTGCTCGCAAGTGATCTGGATTTTTATGATGATAAAACATTTATCCTTGATGATGATGCATTATAATAGATGACATGATGTTTTACTTCTTTGACATAAATAGGTGCTATTGACTCAGTTTGTTTGAGTGTGCAGGGTTTTTGACCTGGAGGATGATGAGGCATCGACGGAACCCCTTGGACTCCGGATTGAGTCAGGGAGTGTGCTATTTGAGTTGATTTATTTACCATGATAGTTATTGATTTGATGATATGTTGTTGACATGATCTGACATGATGGTTGATGATGCAGGTTGACGATAGCTTGCCAACCAGACTCACATATGGATTAAAGGGGCCACACACGATTTCCAGAGAGGTTGAGGGAGAGGTGTGGACAACATCCCTGCCACAGCCTACTACTACTCCCGCCATGGCTCGAACTGTAGGTTAACGATTACCTAGTTCGAGAGGATCCACAATGTCGTGAGGGAAGACTGCGACAGTCGCTCGCGATGATTCTAAGGGGCGCGCAATAAGGCGGGGGACTTATTCCTTAGAGCCCTTAGTCTCCCACAAGTTCACCTGGTTGAGTGTTGACTCCAGGGGTTATAGATGTCTACCAATCAGTCAAGTCGGTGAGTGGCACCCTTGGAGCACGTGGTGCATCCTGAAGGGCACGTCACGCAACAGAAGCAAACGAGGCGAGTGGCACCCTTGGAGCACGTAGTGCGTCCTGAAGGGCACGTCGCATTGATGATGATGATGAGACAACCTAGATGACCCTAAGACCTTAATGCCTTAAGAAATTCTCAAAACGACTCCCCTAATGAATTGTTTCCCAGTTCAAATCTAAACCTAAATTTAAAACATCTGTAAGATAAAATTTGTTTAGCCTTAAGAAAGGACCCTACAAAAAAAAAAAACATAAGGATGCTAACCAAAACCCCCCTAAGTATTAGTTAAAGTCTTCTTAAATTAAGGGGGGGCAAAGTAATGAGGGAGATAAATTAATTGAAACCCATGGTTTTTTAAATTTTAAAGAAGAAATAAAATTATTAAAGTGTGGGAGTATAAAAGTTAGGATTTTAGAAATATAATGAAAAGATTAATAAGCGCATTTATCTTTTTGGGTTTTAGAAAAAAAAAAAAAAGGAACAAATAATAGAAATAAGGAAACTTGTAATAAAGGAAACTTAATAAAGGAAAGTAGGGGACATAGGGTAAAAAGCAAAAAGGAATCAACAATTAAGGACTTACTAAAATGAACTAAATTCAGCAACTTCATTTTAGGGAAAGTTATTAAAAGCATGTAAGGGGATCTAGGAACACCTAGGAGTAATTTTAGGAGCGACTCTAGGTGGGTGAGGGAAATGAGTCTTTTAAATTTTTTAAAGAAAATAATTGTGGAGAAATGTGGGGGATGAGTGACACTTGGACGACAGAGAATTTTTAGAAGATTGTCATTAAAACTTAAAATTAATAGTGATTTAGGGAAAGTAGGTGGGTCTCAAATTCTATAAAAGAAGGGGGAGATAAGGAAGAAGGGGGATGAACGGTGAGCATAACGTTACGCTGTCAGATTGTGGCTTGACTGGTTTCTTGTGAGGAGTTGGGTTTTTCTCAGCTCGGATTTGAGTGGTAGCTCAGCCTTGCGAGGCGAGCTGAGAAGCTAGACATATCTTTTGGAAATTGTGTGGCCCCTTTGCGGCTCGGGGGGCTAAGGGGGAAGCAGAGTACCCCGAGCGATTGGATGGGAGGTACCGGTGTAGTCTCGACGGTCAGTGAGTGGGAGCGGCACGGAGCGCGGGAAGTGGCACGGAGCGCGAGATGACATCCGAAGTGGGTGAAAGGCAACGGTATGATTTTATTTCTGGTAGAGTAGACTGCCTAGTTATTCACTTCGACGATTATGATGTATTTTGTAAGGTGTTGCTTCATTTGTTTTAGTTCGTGTTTGTATGCTACAGTGATATTGTTCTTGAAACCTTTTGTTTGGGTAGAGGTTCTGAAATGTTGGTTCTGGCAATCTCATTGCTGGATATTTTATGGAATTAAATCTAGACGTAGCATTCACTCTGGCACTTTTGTTTGGTTTTTGATTTCTAAGATCAATTGATGTGGGGTTTAGATCTGGCATTTGTCTGTATGAGCATTGGAAAAATGTTTATTTTCATTGATCCTTCGATCCATTGAAGAATTTGTTTTCATGGTCGAATTTCGTTGGGCATTCTGGATTTTGAATTGGCATTCTTGGAGTTCTATTTGGCACTCTGCATTCTGGATTTCGATTCTGCATTCATGAATTTCGATTTGGCATTTGATTTCTGGGCTTGGCATTGGGCATTCTGGATTTTGATTTGGCTTCCTTGGACTGTTGATTTCATTTGGCGTTTTCGCATGGGACTGTGGGCATTGACAACAACTGCGGGCAAATCGTTTTATAAAAAAAAATTACTGGCATTCATTTTATAGACTTGCCGTCTTTTTGTTTTACCATTTACTGTCTTTACTGTGTATCGAAATTAAGATCTGTATATCAAATTTAAGCTTTGTGTCATTACTTTCTGTACTGCGTCTTACTGCGGTTCTACCCTGTATCAGACAGATTATTAGACTGTGTTATTACAGGTGTGAGACAATGTATTAAAACATTTTTGTGCTCTTGGATGGTGTCTGCCCTGGGTCTTGTAGTTACCTTCTCTGCGTTATCGTTTGACCCTGCGTTTTTTTTCTTCTGTTGCTATTTCTTGCGTTGGGTTTGGACTTACTGGGCGGGTTGGGGGAGGTGATACCCGCACCCAAAAACGCTCATTACTGGTGCGATTCATGGAGGATACCCACGCAACCGACCCCTCAACCTATGCCTTTTGGGAGTCCTGTACGTTTTATAATTTCTCTACGTTTTCATTACTCGACTGGCCATCCGACTGTGTGTTCTGTGCATTGATATTGATCTGTGCGTTTTCCGTTCTGTGCGTTTGATATTGTTCTGTGCATTGATATTGATCTGTGCGTTTGCCGGTCTGTGCCTTTGATATTGTTATGTGCGTTTGATGTTGTTCTGTGCATTTACAATTGCTCTGCATTCGTCCCCTTTCCGTTTTTATATGTACAGAGTCTTGGCAGTGCTGTTTCCTGGTGGGCCGCGAGGTATATATATTTTTTCTTATCTTGCCAAAACAATGGAACACCTCTGTTCAGTTTAGACTGCGTAATTTCTGTGGAAATTTGATGGCTGACCTGATAATTAATGATAGGCGTGACGGGTGGTAAATTCTGTGGCAAGTTGATGGCTGACACGATAATTAATGACAGTTTTTGGCAACCAGGGTTTTAGCGTTTATAACCGTTACTGGAATTGGTAAGGAGCATTAATTTACGATATTAAGCCATTATAGTTGACCACCATTATCTATCGGTTTTCCTTCTAGGATATTACTCATGCCTTTATATGCAAAGCTGCTCATTCATACATATATATAAATAATTCTATTTGGTTGATTTATTAATTTACTTTTAGTTGAAATAATATATATCCTTAAAATTTAACACCAATTGTAAGATGATAAAATGGATGGTCTCCTTATAATCCATCCATACCCACCTTACTTTTTATCAAAGTAAAATTGGTGTTACTCGTAGACAGCTCCTTACTTCGACCTTCCTATTTATCATGTCTATTTTTATCATTATAGTGGATTATGAGTTTATGAGGTTCAAGTCAGTCACGTCTTTTATTATGACTTCTTACTTGGATAAACTTTAATGTAGATATGGACCTAAACCCCTATGACTTTATGTGTTGGAATGTATTGTGATATAAGACAGTAATTGAATTTATGAGGGTTAAGTAAATTGCTTCATTTATCATGCATGTACAAATGAAAAAGACTTAGTGTAGATATGGACCTAAATCCTTATGGCTAATGTGTTAGAATGTAGTGTGAGGTAAGACAATGGAAGGGATGTTAGGGTTAGAAAACAAAGATTAAGTTTAGGGATACTTCAATTGCACTGTCTAATACAATATACATTTAAGGGGCAGGTTATCTGACAGTATTGTCACTGAATTTGTAGTAATTAATATCTTAAAATGGTTTAGCTAGGTAACTGAATGCTACGGTAATGATTTCTTTTTACTATTAATCCATTGGCAAGGTTATGGTGCTATAAATATAAAGTTAACTCATTTATGGTAAGGTTATTGTAACTACATTGCATTGGTAGCATACAAGGAGTAATGTGATGGGTGATTGAGATTTTAATTGCAAGGTCTTCATGAGATAAGATAGGATGTGATGGGTTATGTTAATGTTAAAATAATTTTAGGGCATAAGATGTGATGTGTTATGATAATGTTAACATGATGTTAATGGCGGAGTTAATTTAATAGTAGCGTAATGTGGTTACTTTTATGATAACGTTGTTGAGATTTGTTGGATCGTTAACACATACTGAACGACTTGAACTAAGTACAATCAGTTGTTATGAGTTGTGATGAGATTTAACAATCATTGATTTTACGTTGTGTACACAGGGTGGTTGGGTAACTCGTTGATTTATAAAATTTAAAGGGAGTTTGGTCTGTAATCAACACACTTTTGAGTCATAGATAACGCCTTGTATTAACCACGGTGGGTTGGCGTCGGAGTCCTTCTGACTTGCGTCTCCCATAGAGGTCGTGGTTGTCCTTGATTTTGTAGTACTTGGTTGTCTTGCATTGTGTGGTCTGCTTGTGTCGGGCGGGGTATAGACACCTCCTTGTAGCCTTAGTATATATGTCTCTATGTGTGATTTTTCTGTGTAAGGAATCCAGTGCCGTATCAAGAGTCTCAGGCCCTTTAAAGGCAGGGTTTCCACTCTTGCGACACACCTGACAGAGATTACTAGTTTCTGGCTGAGCAGTTGGCCAGGAGCCTATCTGACCTCCTCTTTCTCCGGAGCAGAGGACTAATATTAAATGCCCTACTTTTCTGTGCAGAAATAGTAAACTCTATTGTTGGATTCTTCCATATGTGACTGTACTGTACTTAAGACCTAGTGTCGTTTTCTGCTTACAGCTGCTAGTTGTGCGCCTTATGTCTAGGGGCGTTTATTGCTGGTTGTCACTGTGATGTGTCGTGTGTCGTCTTGTTCTGTTCGTCTTGCTTGCGTCTTGTTCGTAGTCGTGTTACTAGTTTCTGTCTGAGCAGTCGGCCAGGAGCCTATCTGACCTTCTCTCTCTCTGGAGCAGAGAACTAAGATTAAACGCCCTGCTTTCCTGTGCAGAAATAGTAAACTCTACCACCATGGATTCTTCCCACTGTGCTCTTACTGTGCATAACCCAGTATGTCGTTAAATGTTGGCGTTGTGCGCCCTATGCCTATGGTCATATATTGTTTGCAGTTACTCGTTGTGTGCCTTCAGTCTTCTTGTGATGAACACCGTGGTTGCGTCTTGTTGGTTGTCGAGTGGTGACGCAGAGTCAAGTGTGTTGGTTACTTCTACATGCGCGCACACACCTTAAACAAAAAAATAAATAAATTTTGCACCTGTTATTAGAGTGGTTGTCGTAACGAGGAGGTCATTACAAAATTATTGATTGTTTCATTTTTGGGTCATAATTGAACAAATTTGTAAATACTTGAAAAAATGTGTAAGGCCTTTCATACAAAGCCTCAAAATAAATAAATAAATATATTCATCTTCTTCCAGAAATAAATTCAATTTAGTTCAAGGTATTCCTTTCATGATTTTCTTTACAGTAGCATAATAACCTCTACATGTAGATTAGTTGATTTAGTCCATGGTTCTCTTGTTCTTGAGTTTTCCCAAACTGCCCAACTAAATATTAACCTCCCAACCAACTAGGAACAACCTCTTGGGCTCTCTAGCTCCAGGAATCCTTGCGGTTTCCTAGCCCCCGAGCCCAAAATTCCTACAAAAACAGTTCCCTATGAGAGTTTCCAAAATGCTTTGTTCTCTAAATTTTCCTCCTCCTCCTTCACCTCTTGCTGAAATTTCCAATGCAAAAATGAGACCCCTCCCCTAGTCCCCTCCTCTCTTCATTATCCTCCTCTCTCAAATCCCCCTCATTAATTTCCCATTAACCTTATCCCCCCATTAATTACTTCACCCACCTTTTAATAATAAAATAATAAAATTCTCATTTAATATATTTTAATAATTAATTAAATTAAATTTAAAAACTATGATAAAACTTAATCAATTTGGGTTGTTACATACACCCACCCTTCAAAAAAATTTGTCCCAAAGTTAGACTAATTTACAATGCAAGGGTAACAACACACAATTCATACATCCACATCAAATAATCAACATCATCAATTTAAAACACTTATACATACTAGTGTACATGTGCAAGGCATGCATGTGTAGCTAGCACATACACGACTCACACATGCACTAATGACAATAATTATCACTCTTAAAGTAATTCTTGCTTGTGTCCAATCCAATCAATAAGACCATTCATATCATAAAAGATAGTAAACCATTTAAAATGCTTGCAAAATCCCTCAATTATAATAATTTATCACAAACAACATTCATTTAGATAATTGTAGTTCAGTTAAGCAATTATAAATATACATATATACATATATTCTTTTCAAAAAGACAGAACACAATAAATTCTACTATAAGTTGAAATACCCACACACTCTCAACTACTTCTATTCATCCTTTCTCCCTAACTTACTTCCATATTCCATCCCTATCCTTCACTTGTTGGACTATCTTGGAGCATCAACTATATTGACCTAACTCCAAATAGAACCCGTAAGTGGAAGTGACAACTCTCTTGACCAAGCTTCCCCAACATGCAACTGACAATCATCATCACACGTCTCAGGGAGCGTGAGCTAACACCATCCTCCCATGATTCCAGGTTTTAGAGGATACACGGTGGGAAATGCTTCCATCCCTCCTAATAGAACTAGGGTCAACACACTTTCATGGACCATACAATGGCACTGTGTTGATGGGAAGTTTTTCATTGTATATTCAGTTTTAGGTAGTCTTGCCACCTGAAAACCAGCACTTGTCCACATATCATAGAAATGCATTTGGACCAACATAATTTCACATACAAGATTCATACCATATTGTTTCTCAGTCGATGTTCATGACATCGACCTCTATCATCATTATCCTTTGACTATTTCATAGTCTCTTGACCTGTATATTAGTCTATAACACAACTCATACATATCCATGTGTTATCATAATGTGAATGCATTTAATCATAATCTCAATCCGGTATCCACGTACCAACAACTTTAAATGTCAAAATTTTCAAGCTATAAATAGATTGCATAATATCCATCATAATTCAAATAACATTAAACATTCATATAATTGACATTCGCATATGTTCATATGTCTTAAAAGTTCAAGTGTATCATTAATAGTTTTACAATGAATAGAAAATAAAGATGATTAGGCCTCAAGTAATTATAGTTGTCTAAGTCAAAAGGTGTCATTACATACACCCAACCTTCGAGAAAACATATTCCTGAGGTGGTCAAAAAGTGAGGGATGATCTCGTCGTAAGGTCTCAACATCCTCCCAAGTAGCATATACTGAGCTATACTTATCCCACTTGACCTTAACTTGGACTACTAGATGATTCCTGAGTTGTCGGACCCTACGGTCCAATATGCGTAGCAGTTCTACCATGAGGGTTCCTACATACGACACCTACAATTCATTCTAGTTCAATTTATGAGATTCGTGAGAAACAGAATGACGTAGAACAGATACATGAAAAACATTATGAGTTTTATGCAAGTGGGGTGGTAATATGAGACGATAGGCAACATATCCAATTCTCTCATGGATTTTAAACGATCCTATAAATAGAGGCGAAAACTTTATCCCCTTCCCGAACCAAATGGTACTCTTATTAATCATGATACGAATGAAAACTTGATCTCCCACTTTATAACTTTGATCAGTCCTATGTGCATCAAAATAAAGTTTTTGTCTATCTTTTGCTTCCTTTAGTCGCTACCTAATCTGAATCACCTGCTCCTCCATCTCTTGAATTAATTTTGGCCCAACTGTTACTCAGTCTTCTAACATTTCCCAACTCAATAGTGTCCTACATGGCCTTCCATACATAGCTTCATAGGGTGGCATTCCAATGGAGCTATGAAAACTGTTATTGTAGGCGAAATCTACCAAAGGTAGGTACTTCTCCCAATGGGTTTGATTATCCATAACATACATCCTAATCATTTCTTCCATAACTTTATTTACTCTCTCAATTTTCCCATCTGTTTTAGGATGATAAGTTGTGCTTAAGTTCAACTGAGTTCCCAACGTTGACTACAAACTTGTCTAAAACCTAGATGTGAATTGAGAGTCTCTATCTGAAATGATATTCTTGGGTAACCCATGCAAATGGATGACCTCACTTATAAACACGCGTTCCACATCAGTGACATCATAAGTGTCTCTAACCGGAATAAAATGAGCACTCTTGGTCAAATTATCAACTATCACAAGAATGGAATTATGTCTATGCGATGTGAGCAACAATCCCACAACAAAATCCATAGAAATAACTTCCCACTTAGACATAGGAACATCATACAGTTGTAGGAGAACTTCTGGGTGGTGGTGGTCAACTTGTACTTGTTGATAGTCTAGGCACTTAGAGACGAAATGGACTACATCACGCATCATGCCTACTGAGAAGAAATGCTTCTTCATGTCTGTGTACATTTTCTTCACACCTAGATGTGCACAACAAAGTGCTTTATGGGCTTCCTCGAGTATGATTCTTCGAATATCCCTACCTTCAGGGATGTACATCCTTCCTTGATATCTTAATCATCCATCTGCTTCCAGGCTATATACTTCATACTTTGGATCTAATTTACTTTCACTTTGGAGGGTTAAAGTAAACTTTAAATACCAACTATCTCCAAGAAGTTGCCTCAACACATGCTCCCTCAAATTAACTTTTAAGGGTACCAAGGAGAAGACTTCTCAAGGAATATGTGACTATGTTCTCCTTTCCCTTAATTTACGCCATTCCAAAATCGTACTCACTCATAAAATCACTCCATTGCCTTTGCTTAACATTGATATCTCTTTGAGTGAAGAGGTTCTTTAAGCTTTCATGGTCTGTTTTGAGCTCAAAGCTTCGTCCTACTAGATAGTGCCTCCAAAATTTCAGAGCTAGCATTACAACTTCCAACTCTAAATCATGAGTAGTGTAAATATCCTCATGCTTCTTCAACTTTCTGGACACATATGTTATCACTCCCCCTTCCTGCATTAGCACGACCCCCAATCCTTGCTTCAAGGAATCCGTGCAATTTGTGAATCCTTTTTCCATATCCAACACTTGTAGAATTGGTGCACTGGCTCGTAAGCTCCTAAGCTCGATGAATGCAGTATCACATTCTTTTGTCCATTCATACCTGACCCCCTTGCATTGCAAAGTGGCATTGGATTTTGCTATTTTACAAAACCCTTCCACAAATCTTCGATAATAACCTGTTAGCCCCATGAGGCTTCTTATCTCATAAGCATTTTTCGGTACTAGCCATTCCATAATGGCCTTTACCTTTTCTGGGTCCACAAAGATTCCTTCACCGAAAATTATATGACCTAAATAGTGAACTTCTCTCTGGAAGAAAGAACACTTCGACAAATTTCCATACAATTTTTTCTCTCTAAGGCATGACAACACCACTCACAAGTGTTCCTCATGTTCTCTTTCGTTTTTGGAATAGATGAGGGTATCATCTAGAAAGACCTGTACAAAGTGGTCTAAGTACTTTCAGAATACACCATTCATGAGGCTCATGAATACTGTTGGCTCATGGGTCAAACCAAAAGGTACTACAATGAACTCATAATGCCCAAACCGATTTTGAAAGGCAATTTTAAGAATATCACCTTCCTTAATCCTTAACTGGTGATACCCGATCACAGATCAATTTTTGAGAACATTGCTACTCCTTTCATCTGATAAAAAAGATCATCTATTCATGGTATTGGGTACCTGTTTTTCACTGTAGCACAATTCAAGTCCCTGTAATCTATACATAGTTGTAAGGAACCATCCTTCTTCTTGACAAAAATTACTGGTGCACCCTAAGGTGAGACACTAGGCCTTATTAGTCCTAATTCAAGTAGTTCCTTCAACTACATCTGCAACTCACAAAATTCTGGTGCTGTCATCCTATACAGTGTCTTGGAAATATGTAAGGCCTTTCATACAAAGCCTCAACATAAAAAAAAATCTATTCATCTTCTTGCAGAAATAAATTAAATTTAGTTCAATGTATTCCTTTAATGATTTTCTTTACAACAACATAATAACAACATAAAATGCACAAAATACATACCTCTACTTGTAGATTAGTTGATTTAGTCCCTGGTTCTCTTGTTCTTGAGCTTGCCCAAACTGCCAAACTGAATATTAACCTCTCAACCAACTAGGAACAACCCCTCCGACTCCCTAGCTCTAGGAATCCTTGCGGTTTCCTGCCCCCTGAGCCCAAAATTCCCAGCAACAATAGTGCCCTGTGAGAGTTTCCAAAATGCTCTGTTCTCCCAATTTTCCTCCTGCTCCTTCACCTCTTGTAAAAATTTTGAATGCAAAAATGAGATCCCTCCCCTAGTTCCCTCCTCTCTTCCTTATCCTCCTCTCTCAAATCCCCCTCATTAATTTTCCAACAACCTTATCCCCCCATTAATTACTTCACCCACTTTTTAATAATAAAATAATAAAAATCTCATTTAAAATATTTTAATAATTAATTATATTTAAATTAAAAACTATCATAAAAATTAATCAATTTGGAATATTACAAAATGTGAAACTTTTATATTTTCAAAAAAAAAATTGATTTCCCATATTATATATAATAGCTTCCTCAAATCCCATCTCTATATTTAAAATTACCACAATTTGGTGAACATAAGATTTTGGCACAATATGTTCATTTATGTCAACATTATCAACTTGAATCAATAATAAAAGAAAGCATATGAAATCATCGATGATACTATAACACTTCCCGTGAATGGATGCTATAAGGAAAGCGTTGGTTTAGTAATACAACCTATTACAAATGTTCAAAGCATAGAAGGAAGTATTCCTTAGAATTTTAATTTTAAGTATAGAAGGAAGTATTCCTAAGAATTTTAATTTTATATGATTCATTTCAATATCTTCAAATATTATCATGTATTTCCTATTACAAATGTTCAAAGAAGAGAAGGAAGTATTCTTAAGAATTTTAATTTTATATTCCAATATCTTAGATATTATCATGTATTTCCTATTACAAATGTTCAAAGCAGAGAAGGAAGTATTCCTAAGAATTTTAATTTTATATGATTTATTTCAATATCTTCAAATATTATCATGTATTTAAGAATTAGATTAGAATCCACTTCAATCTATAAATGGTTGAGATTGGAATTAAGCATTAGAATATTACATTTATCCCTACTAATTCTAACATTAATTTTACCCAGAAGAAGAATATCCCATTTGTGGATAGAAATATAATTTTGTAAGTTAATGATGAACTAAAAAATTAGGTTTCAGGTTGAAGTTAAATTTGAGGAAAAGTTGCAAATAAAAAATAAATTTTTTTCATTAGATTTAGAGAATATAATTTTTTTTATTGGATTTAGAGAATATGTTGATATAATGTATTATATTTACAAATCACTCCTATACACTTTAATCACTGAACTGATTCTCTTTTTCCTGTAGTAACATAGGCCACTTATCACATTGTATATTATTTTTTTCAAAATATAATTTTTTTTCATTGGATTTAGAGAATATGTTGATATAATGTATTATCTTTACGAATCACTCTTATACGCTTTAATCACTGAACTAATTCCCTTTTTCATGTAGTAACATATGCCACTTATCACATTGTATATTATTTTTTTAGAAAGAGAAAAAACTATGTATCCATCTAAATCAAGGTTTCAAGATTCTCCATACTCCCATGCTTAAACCAGAAATATAAGATCAATTTACATTTTTATATAACATACATTAGGACCCTCCATGGTAATTATTGAAATTCGAGGGTAGAATTTTTAGTTTAAAAAAAAAAAAAATCTTATTTTGAAAGCTACTCTTCATTATTTATTAGTTTGTGCCAAGGGAATATAGTAATGAGTTTGATATTGATTTCACATTAATTTGCTTTGTATTTTAAATTTATGTGTGTAGTGTAATGTTTAACTTAATAAAATAAATATATATATTTTGATATAATAAAAATATTTGTTTTTCTCATTTTTCATTGGTTGATATATTCCAAGTCTTATTGTTGCCTTCATGTATTTCAATGTTTGAAATTAATTACATAATCAATGAACTTGGTTATAAGTACCTAGTAACTTTTATATAAAAAAATTAAGAAAAAATGTAAAAATGGCATGTGTTCTCTCATTATTCTATTCATTTATTTCATTATTATTGCATTTCAATAAACTTGGTTATAAGTACCTGATACCTTTTATATCAAAAATTAAGAAAAAAAGTAAAAATGCCATGTGTTCTCTCATTATTACTATCCATTTATTTCATTATTATTGCATTTATGATTTTCTCTTATCATTAATACAAAGTATACTCCTACTATATTAATACAAAATGATATACATATAATTATGTATGACGTTATATGTGTAATTTATTTTTAATAGTAATTTTAAATTTATTTTTAAATGAAAATAAATTAGTAAAAATAGTTAAAAATGAAAAACAAAAAATGATATAGACAACTTTATATATATATATATATATATATATATATATATATATATCCCTTTTAATAATGATTTTGAATTTTTCTTTAATAAAGACAAATAATAATTATATCAAATTGAAAATGGTTTTATAGTAAATTGACAATTGTTGGGACACTCTAACTAGTTCAATGATCCCATCTAGGTACACTCCATTTCCAAATTTACTTGGCAGGGACTAAGTTTCCATGCAACCCTTCTTTTATAATCCTTATTATTTCTCATTCGCCAAATTTCCTAACATAGTCTTTGAATTTCACTCAATATAATTGCATAGGGACTTCATTCATGAAAATGAAAACACACAATCTGTTTAGTTTGGAAAATTCTCATAGAATGTTTAATATTTTATTAGGTTGATTCCACCCCTATAGGTTGGACGCTAATGTTTTCCTTCGATATTGGAGGGAAAAAAAATCGCATCTATCTACTTGACTTGGATTTCAATAATAGAACTAAAATTATAAGAATATTTTATGGATTCTTCCTAGTCTTTCACTAGTTGTTGCACCCTACTGATTTCCTATTGTCTCTTCATTTGTCTGGTTATTTTTTCTTCTATCTCTATCAATCTTAATTAAATATTTTCTTCTACAACATTAATGCTATTTTAGATATTAGCTATTCATTTCAATACAACTTTTGAAACATATAATCCTTTTCTTCTACCATTCTTTGTGTATTCTTGTGTTGATGTTCAAATCTAGATATGGTTGCAAAGAGTTCCTAGGGTTAGTTTGAAAGGTATTCCTGGGGTTTTAGTCTTGAATTTTTGTAAGTGTTATCTATATAAATAAGAAGTTTAAGTGGAACAATAAACGTTTCCTTCAGAGAAGAAGGGAGATACAAAGGAACCTTGCACCTTGCCAATCTATTTGTTGGAGTCTTACTAGCTCTTGAAACACTAAGCTGAAGGATGCATATTTCACTAATAATATATACTAATCTAGGTGGATATTAGATGCCACCCACCTATTCCGTTGATTCAAAATGGTTCAACATCTTAGTAGTTCTACTACATTTTTTTAGGTATTGAACTTTCTATGCATTTTTTTGACATTTCCCTTATATTTTTGGTAGCTGACATAGCCCATGATATATTTGATTTTTATGGCCTACTGAATATATAGAGAATGGATTAATATTGTTAATTGTCCAAGAAACACAATAAATTGACTTTTCATGCAAAATTTGCACCCCCTAGAATTTGACATATCAACTAGCCTCCTCAAGGATTGCATTGTTTTTGCAACATCATTTCCTAGGGTTACAGTTTTGGTTTTAGGGATTTTTCCTCCCAGGGCATGATACTTTATGTTGAAAAAGGAAATATTGGCCTCTTATAATTTCTTCATGTGAATGAGTGTATCCAACTCATCTCTCTTTAGAGATAAGTAGCCACCATTGTAGTTAGTATGTATTGCTTTACATTATTTGAAAAAACAAGGTATTCTCACACATGATGAACACCTTCAGTAAACACACACACACACAATTAGATAAAATATCATAACACCAATGATTTTACGTGGTTAAAACCATGAAAGAGGGAAACAATCCACAACCCCAACCAACTTGGCCACTTGAGGAAATATACTAATGCAAAATAAAAATATTTTACAAGAGAGATTCTCACAATCAATCATCAACAAATGATATTGCTTGCTCTTTCACTAGAGATTCTAGACCAATATTGTGCCAAGCCATGTATCAAAATAGTAGTTAGAGATCATGCAGAGCATGAGCTATAAGATCAATCTATGTCCACAACATATAATTATTTCTAAATTACATAACTACAAATGCATACTAATTTGTACTAAATAAACAAACAAAAAAACACATTTTTACCTAAAGAAATAGTATACCAAGTTGAAATTAACTAACTCTTAAGTGTCTAAATATCATAAAATCATGACTTAAGAACAACTTCGGATATGATTGAAGGATTTAAAAATATAACATAATAGGAGAAGGAATGAGGCATTAGAGCCTACCCCACTTTAATGACAACTTTGTGAACTCCTAAAATAGATCAAAGTTTGGAAAACCTCTCTTGTGTAAGAGACTTTTTGAAAATGTCTCTAACTTCATCATAAATAAAGAAAAATATCACTTCAAGAACATGATCATGAATGAGATTTTTGATGAAGTGCATGTATAGGTCAATGCATTTGTTGCACTAATGTTGAACTGGATCTTTGGTGACACTGATGGAACTCTAATAGTCACACTAGAGTGTGTTCAAATGTTTTTGGTGGTAACCAAAATATGAAAGGATCAATTGAATCCACAAATTTTCTTGACTTGCATTAAATTCTCCTCAATTCTCTACTTCTATTGAATAAAGAGAAAGATTCTATTGTTTCTTACAATGCCAAGGGTTGTCAGAATAAATTGCAGTAGACTTTCGATCATTAGGGTGCAAACCCAATCCAAATTAGTGAAACCAACCAACAAAGGAGTCTCTCGTGAACTATAATGTATTCCAAACTAAACTATACCTCATATATACTAATGTATCATTTCTTTTTTTTTCCAATGTCTTTCATGGGGTGTCTTCATATACTAGGAAAAACGACCAATAACAAAGGAAATATTTGGAAAGGTGTGAGTCAAATAAAAAGGATACAAATTAAGTGAGAGTACAAAGTGGAATCAAATTTCTTTGTTTGTAATACTTAGAGGCCAAGGAAATAATGCAAATATCCTAAGTCTGTCATTTCAAATTTATTTTTAACATTGGATTTCATATTGGTTAAAAGTTTAGGGTCACTACTAGTGAGGATACAGTCATAAACATAAAGAAAACGTATTATGAGATGGCTTCATACTTTATTGGTATCGACATTAGGGTCATAGTGAAATTTATAAAATACAATGTCAACAAGAAAGATGTCAATTTTAACATACTGAGCTCAAGGATATTTCTAAAGATTATAGAGAGATTTATAAAGGAAACAAACAAGGCTTGAGTCATTTGGAACATATACAAGAGGTTGTTCCATGAAAATTTCTTCTTGTATATCCCCATTCAAGAAGGCTGATTTAACATCCATTTGATGGACCTCCCATCTATGTGAAGTAGAAAGGGATAGGAAAAGGTGGGTGGAATTCATTTTGGATACAAGGAAAAAGGTTTCATCATATTCATTCAATTCATTCAACTTGAGGGTATCCTTTGGAAACTAACTAGGCCTTATGTGTTTCAACAGTTCCATCTGATGCATACTTAGTTATATACACTGATTTACATATAAAAAGTTTTCTTCCTTTTAGAAGAGGTACAATATTCCAAGTATCATTCTCCATTAAGGAACAATATTCTTCATTCATTTTTGTGTCTAAATATAGATAGTAGTAATTTTTTGTAATTTTTCTTGGATGATGAGTATCTAAAACTTGGGACAAAAGAGTGGAGGCTTGTTGGATCTGCGAATGTGTCTGACACTGATTTGAAGGATCATTGGAAAGATCACCATCCACTTCTTGTGTTGAATGAAACCATCTAGGAGGTGGTGGTGATGGAACTAATGTGGTTTCAGGTTTAGTGGAATCATATGTAGGAAGGTGAGCATGAAAAGGAGTATTTTTATCATCACTGTCATCATTTGAAGAATAAACTATAATAGTAATTGAAGATGGGACAAACGCTAAAGATGGTCTATAGGTCAAATATGGAACAATTTGAAGATGGTTTGTAGGCCAAATATGTCACAAACATTGAATTAGTTTCATAGGAAAAGAGATGTTGATCAAATTTAACATCTCTCTTAATATTTCTTTCATTGTAATGATGTTGAAGAAGGTATAAATAGGAACCGAGGTGCCCTGTGGCACATAGAAGTTTGAAACATGCTAATGGATGCATAATGAGGTGGTTGAGGAAGAGAAATTCCCTGTCCTTCTCTAAATTTTCATATAATCTCACTTTTACAAATAAGTTACTTATGAAGTGACCCACTTTTATAGAATAAGCTAAAATAACTTTTATAATGAAGTTACTTTATAAATTAAATTTGCATGGAAAAAATAACTTAAAAAAACAAATATTAAAAGTACATTTATAGTGATTCACTTTTATATTTTAAGTGACATGCACTTTACAATAGATTTATGAGACAATTTAACATTGCATGAATTTAGTTTTCAAAAAGTAACCTAGAAAAATAAATACTTGAACTCAATATCTCTTATTAAATAAAGAAAATTTCAATCAAGTGAGCTAATTCAATATATATATCAAATTTAATAAAGGAATTTTTTTTTCTTTATTATTTTCCTTGATGTACATGCTTACCCCCAAAACCCTTGTTTTTGCTTAAAATAAACTTCAACATGCACACAAAAACATGAAAATTTTTAAAAAAATATTTTTTGAATCTCAACAATAATGTGGTCATATCTTGGTTATATTACCTAGAAAATGCAAGTTTTCACTTTGTTTCTAATTTGGTGAGCTCACATAAAGAACGAAGAAAATAACATACACAGAAAATAAAACATTTTCCCCTATCCTTCTTCTTTTATAAGATTGCACATAAAGCATGGAAAAGAGCATAAACATTCCAAAAATAGTAGTAAATTTAGAATAAAAATGAAAAAATGAAATATTAACTCTGTAAAAACTTAAAAGGGAGCGTTTGGACTTTATATGTCCAATTCTCACTAAAAAGGTCATATCTTGGAAAACAATAAACCTTTTTGAGTTGAATGAAAATGATTTCCAACTAGAAGTAGCACTCTATACACAATGTAAAAGCCATCTCAACCCATAAATGAAAAAAAATAGAAGAACCTAGATATGTGACAACACAAGTTCAATATCTCAATTAACAATGGGAGCAGGTCTTCAAACAAGCTTTGATACCATGTTCAAAAAAATAGGCTATCCCCACACATGATGAAAATGTTCAATAACCACTCACACAACCACATCAAAGATCATAACATCGATGTTTTTACATGGTTAAAACTCTCGAAGAGGGAAATAGTCCATAGCCCCAACCAACATGGCCACTTTAGGTAGTATATTAATGCAAAAGAAAAGTATTTTACGAGAGAGTTGTTGAGAATAGATCATCAGCAAATGAACCTCCATGATATTTAAATAGAGATCATGGAGAAATCAAGTGATAACCCATAGATCAATATAACCATTAAGATAAAGGATAATATGAGCCATCAAATCACTCTATTTTTAGAACACATTGTGACCATTAGATTACATAACTACAAATGCATACTAATTCATACTATAGAAACACACTTTTACCTAGAGATATATTAGACCAATTTGAACATAACTAACTCCTAAGTGTTTAAATATCCTAAGATACATTTTACATTCTTTTTCTATTTTATACATTAATAGAATTTGGGTTTGATTGTATTAATGTCCTCTTTGCAATATCTTTGTGAATTTCCATTTATATTTTATCCTTCGATTGTTTCCCTATATAATACATATCAATGGTATTAGAGAATTTTTCTCTTTATTTCTTCTCCTTGCATGTCCTCAATTAGGTTAGGGTATATGTATTTTTATATGAAACTAACTAATATCTAGGAAGAAAAATCTCATCAGCCCAAGTGATATCCTATTGTGGAAGAAAAGAGATATGAAAAATCATGAGATCCTATCAAATTGTTTCTTGAGGAATCGCTCATGTGACAAACGAATGAGATAATTGATAATTTTACCCAAATCCTTTAACAACGACATATGGTAATAGAGACACCAAAAATTAGTCAATTCAAAGCTCTGACACCCTTCAAGGTACATATTAACATTAACATTACTTTATTTTAATTTTAGATAGATGTAGATGATTTGGATAAATGGTTATATCTATTAGAGGGTTATTACACTATTCAACATTCTCACATCATTGAAAATATGACCTTTACACTCTTTAAGTTCCTTTCCCATGTTAAATATTAGATCACCTCAAAGGAACTGAGTGTTTTAGTAAGATTGATCTAAAGTCAAGAAACACATTCCATAAGTCTTGAGAACCTTGAAACAAGAACAGTTATATGCCAATCTATAAATATGCTCATTTATTATGTAGAGAATTTATTATCTAAGATACATCAAGGATGAACATGGTTTTCATGTGGCTCTAGCCAAGATCCAAGTAATTCATGATTGGCTAACCTTGATGACAATAATAGATCTCCATAGATTCTTGGGTCTCTCCAACTTGTATTCTGGGTTCATTTTTGGTTTCTCTGATATGACTTGGCCCCTATGTAAATTGTCTGGGTCTAGATCTAAAGAAAACTACATTTGGGATAAGTCACAACATAAATCACTCAAGGATCTAAAACATAGCCTTTTTTTAGTATTGATACTCACTCTACCAAACATTAAATATCCCTTCATGATTGAGATAGATACTTTAGGTTCTGTTGTTAGTGTAGTCTACATTTAGCATGGACATTTGGTGTCCTATCAAAATGAGATATTATGTGATGTGGTTTGTAGGTACACCACATATGAAAATGGTATGTACTCTACTGTTTAGGATTTATACCAATTGGAGAATTGCAATCTAGGGAAGGATACCATCATCCACATTGATAACAATCCCCTATAGTTCATGCATACATAAGGAACGGTATAGAATGACTGCCATAAATAGTGTTCCACATACCTAAAGCAATTCCTCTTGAACATTAGGTATAATAAGGGTAGCACAAATTGATTTACATACTTCATTGACCAATCTTTGATTTTGGTCTTGACCATAGTGCTTAACTCTTATTGACATGAGCCCTATATGTATCTCTAATTGTATGATAGTGACCTTAAATTTACTACTAGATGTTATACACTAGGTACAAGTAAACTATTCTCAAAATTACATCTCAAAGATGATCCTTTATGCCATATTGGACATCATTGCACTCCTTTAAGAAATGATGATAAGTTCATTTAGTAGTTACATCTAGTGAACTTTGTCCTATAGAAGATAATGGAGTATTGCATGTGTACTTATATTATCCAAATATTCAATAAGATGCAATAAGGATATCAAATTGTGTAGTGCCCATACATCACCAAACCTACCATCATGAAGAAATGGTTATACACTCCTATGCCTACCTTAGAAAGGCCTTAGGAGTCTATATCCATGGACTGCATTTCAGTTCTTCAATCAACCAAGCATGGAAATGAATGTGTATTGTTTTGTTGTTGTTATATTCTCTATGATGACCATTTTAACACCATGTAAGAAGAGTATCACAATATATTCCACTACTAAGCTCTTATTCATGTGTATTTGGGTTTATTTTGATCTTCAATGGAGTATTATTTTTTATAGGGACCTCAAGTTGATGAGTACTTTCTCATATATGTTATGGCCAATGATGGATTCTAAGGTAATCAAATAGTTTTCCTTCCACGCCCAAATTGATGGAAAAATAGAGGTGGTCAACAAGATTATTGTGCATATTCTTAGAATGTACAACTCCAAAAATTCACTCACATGGGATGACATCTTTCCTTATTTTCAACTTAGCTATAGAACAAACACTTCATAGCTATATTATATACAAACCATTTTAGGTGTGCTTGGGGTTCTAGTTATTGATCCCAATTGATGTGGTTCTTCCCATTACATATACACCTGAATAATCCTCCCATTCCTAGACTAAGGTTGATGGAGAAACCAAATTTGTTAAACATATCTAGCACATCCAACAACAAGTTCATGATATTTCTTACAAAGTCAATGCTAAGTACAAATAGCACCATGATCAACATTAGGTTCCACATTTAAGTTTTAGGGTAATGATAAGGTATGGTTTCATTTGTAGAAATAGTGTCTTATAGGATGCCATCAAAAGCTCCACCCACTCAAATATGGGCCTTAATCCATCACCAATTGGGTCGATGGGAATTATTTTGAACTAAGTGATCCCCCTTATGTTGGATTGCACCATGTATTTAATGATTCGACTATATTTTCCACCTCGAAGGAAAACTTAAATGATGTGATAGTTATCCTATATTTTATAAAGGAATGAAAAGTATGCATTCAATGTCCATTTTAAGGTAGGAGAATCATTCAATTTTCATAGAATAGTATACCAACTTTGTGAGTAGTTCCTTATTGAAGAAAGTAATTAGGTGAAATTTTCTAATTAAATGTTTTATAGTGGCTGAATATATATCATAGGTGTTTTTTGTGTTGGGTTAAAACTAACACTCTCAATTTTCTCAGTGTTATATCTAATATGCATATTCTAATATGAAATACCTCTTATGTGAAGTTGTTGTATTGCAAGTTCTTGTATCAATGAAAAATATTAATATAGCATTACACACCCATACACATTGCTAAGAATAATATTATAAATAAGTAAATTTAAAGAAAATACCACAAGGAAACTTTCATTGAAACACTAACCAAACATATTATCTTGATTAATATACACATAAATATTTATAAAGTTAAAAAATATTCTTAAAATAAGTTCATTATTATGACAAGAACATTAAAAGAATTATCAAATGAGTATTCATGTTCCCCATACCTACTACCTACTTAATAAGGAAATAATTATGGACAATTAAGAATGAAAAAGTTTTTTTCAAAATAATAATTACTAAAACCTTGAGAAATACCTATCTACCTTGATAATTTTAACTACAACATACATTTTCTCAACATACATTTTCTCATTTATAAGTTTAATTAATTCAATTGGTGTTAGTGTGATGAGAAAACATTGTAAAATTTTGTCAATATTTTGATCAAAATACCCTTCTAAAAATAATGAAAGGCTCAAGTATGTGGAGTTCCAAGAAAGTAAATAATTACAAATAAAATAAAATAAATAAAATCAATATATAATTATATTAAAGTATGTGGAGTTCTAAGAAAGTAAATAAATACAAATAAAATAAAATCAATATGTAATTATATTATATGGGACAAACTATAGAAAAAAAAGATTACAACCGAATTTGAAAATTTAGGAAAGATGATGTTTCTTCATTATTTATCACAGTTTTGAGTTCAAAATAAATTCAAATTTAAACACACATATTGCAATTGCAATCTAAATATAAACAGATAAAAAAGCTTAAGACAACACATTAAATCACCTAAAGAAAGGCATGAAAATAGTGTATATTATATAATTCAAACAAATCTAAAAAGCATGCTAAATTACAATATATTAATTTGAAAAAGTAAATAACAAGTGAATTGAGTTAAATAGTATAAGTAAATGTGAATTTTAAATAATTTTTAAATATTTAAAAAAAATAATTTTTCATATGCAAAATAAAAATTTAATATTCATGATACATAATAATATAGTGAATATATGCACATTTTATTTTTATTTTATAAAACTATTTATATATTTTTCATATTTTTTTATTGATGCATTTTCCATATAGCACAATATCTTAAAGGGAGCACAATATCTTGAATATCTTTAAAGGAACATTTCATGCATAAATTTATATGAATGTATAATGTACCCATTCACTAATCATTATCATCTCAAATCATCCCCAACTTAGTTAATGCTCAACTTAGTTAATGTTTATTTAATTTTTTTTTAAAGGATATCTATTATTAGTCCCTTCCCTTTGGGCTAGGCCGGGGACTATTAGTAATCGATTTTTCATCCAAATGTTATCACACAAACAAATTATTTAACCCAAAGTTTTTAGAGCTTTATATAATTTCTCATTTCAGATTTAAATTTTTATCTAAACTTTTCAATTTAATGTTTTATTTGGCCTCTTCCTGATGCACAAGGAGAAGATATGAAAAGTTTTTAGTTTGAAACTTATGAAATGATGATTACATTAGGTGTAGATCTCTTCATCTAAACTAATTCTATATCCAAAGATAGAATTAGTTTGTTAACATTTAAAGTTTTCTCTCTTCACTTCCTTGTGCTCTTCACTTCTGTTAAGAACCAAAGACTGAATACAAAATCACCACAATAGATATACAAGAACAATATGCAAAATCTCTTTTATTACTATCAAACCCTTGAGGTAGGGCAACACCATACAATGGATCCTATTATGAAAGGGGTCATCTCTTGTTCACTTCCCTCTTCGAGGAAGCATCCTCCTATTGAGCTACCGCTCCAAATACAATACTTCTCTTCACATCCCATTACATTGCTTGAACCTCTTTATATAGTGCTACTATTAGCTAAGAACATTCTAGAGGAGGAATCTTCTAGAAGTAGAACCTTCTAAGAAATCATCTTACATTTATTATATCTAACTACTCATTTATTATATCTAACTACCATAGTGAGCCTTATTTAATAATATAGTGGACCTAGTCCACCTTACATTGAATAACCTCCACTATTATCACTATGGGCCCTCTGAGCCCTCACTACTACCTCTCTAGCTACCTAACATTCCATACCACTTATGAAATCATTGTCCTCAACGCTTGATGTACAACCATATACCAAGGTACCATGGATAATTGCGGACCATAATGATGAAGAAGACTGGAGAACCAAGGTCCCATGTAGAAAGGAAAGCCACCATGTTGAAGTAGTCCAACCATAATTGTAAGCCCGGGTCCCATGTCCAAGTGCTCATGTGAACTCCCCGTGGAAGATTTTGGAACCCAATAACCAACTCAAAATGATGCTCTAAAGACTGACACATGTCATGTGGATCCAAATAAGAAGATCCATCCACATAGTGCAAAAGGGTCGTAGCAGAATCTGAAATGAATAATACCATTGTAGAATATGCATGATGGACACTAGTAATAACCATTGGCTCTCAATTTGTCACATTGATGCTCTCTATAGAAGGTGGATTAGAGTCATCAAATAAAATATGAAAGTGGTTGTCATCCCAGAAATGACAACTATCCATATACCAATCATCACAATCAACCTCAAAATCATACCAAACATGTATTTCTTGATTATATTCATCCATTACGTCCTCCATAAGAAATATCTACTGTATGCTATCTAATGAATCTTAAATACTACGAAAACTATCATTGAGGCCATCTGCAAGGTCATGCAATCTAACATCCAATGTGTCATACAATTGGGATTTGAATGCTTTAGTAATTTGTAGAATGTAACGACCTCCTCGTTACGACAACCATTCTAGTGACAGGTGCAATTTTTTTTTTATTTTTTTTTTAAAAGTGTGTGTGTGCATGTGTACAAGGAAACAACAACAACCCATTCGACTCTACGTCGCCCCTTGACAACCAACAAGATGCAACCTCGATGTTCATCACAAGAAGACTAAAGGCACACGATGAGTAACTGCAAACAATATACGACCATAGGCATAAGGTGCACAACGCAAACATTTAGCGACAAAAGTAAACTGACCACCCGCCCGTCCTACCCTGTAAGGTTAGGACCTCCAAGACACATAATCAATGCTCAAGCCCAGGTTCCCATCGATTTTAACCATTTAAGGTCTCAGGGCTGGCGACTGTTTTGAGGAACATGGAGGTGTCTACATCCCACCCGACACAACAGACCAAGCAACTAACTGAAGACTATCAAGTACAACGTAAATAAGAACAACAAAGATGCCCCTTATGGATGGCGCGTGATAAGAGGACTCCGACAACAAAACCCAAGTTCAACATTATTTAAAGGAACAACAACCCTCAATTGCTAACTTTGAGTATTTTATTATACTTCAAACCAGGACATTTCACCATATATGCTTATCGATAACCATACTTTACACTAGCATTGCAGTAAGATGACCATGTCATTAGATTTTTAATTACCATAACATTGCAATAAAAACAACGATCATTCATTCCAGCTGATATCCACTCTAACATTTCAATTTATTTATAGGCAAGAACAATATAATTACATATTCAACAACCTATTATAATTACAAAATTATGAGCCATTTTTCAAGGACTTTCCTTACGTGTTACAGTGATAACATTATCTAAACCATACCTTTACACCTTGCTAACACAACTTAGGACATTATTAACAATAAAACCCTATCCTCACATTTATATTCTAAAATACCCATCTAGTTAACAGACCTTGACTTTAAATATTATTCGATTACGGTAAACATCTAGAAAAAGACCAATTGGCTAAATGTTTACAATACTACAAGAGCCAATAAGAAGAATAAAGATTTTATTAACTAGATTGTTTTCCATGTATTATCATTGGGATCAGATCAAGTACTAGTAAATGAAATTGCCATTTGATGAAGTTGTTGTTTTAATACAAAGA